>CAJNDT010005960.1:257500-352500 GCA_905221615.1 Symbiodinium sp. CCMP2592
GCTGCACTTCTGCACCAAGTGCCATTCACTCTTTCGGACCTTGCCAGATCCACGGCGTCAAGGAAAGGCAGCAAATGCCGGACATGGCTGATGCGATCCATCTTGCTGTTGCCTAAGGGGGCCGGGCTAGGGCTAGGCGGCTAGGTTTCACCTTGATAGAAACGAAAGGCGCAAATGCAGTCGCTCCCTTGACAAGTGGCTGGTAAATGTCGTGACTTGGACAGATGGCCATTGGACAGATGCACGTTGAGATACTACAGCAACACGTCAAGGTGGACGACAGCAAGGCTGGCTGCTGCAACTAACTGTCAATCGCCCCCAGATGACAGGACGCCCGCCGAGGGCCACGCGTGAGACAAACTCACTGACCTTGTCTGCATGCTCCTGTGTGCACAGTGAGTGTTAGCAAGGCGTTGAATAGTATTGAGTTTTCCGACATCAAAAATGGTCGCATTCAATGAAGCAGCATCATGCATGTCGAAGAATGTTGAAAGATGGCGTAAACCCACAGCCGCTGTATGCCGCTGCTCTCATGTCTCCTGATCTCCCAAAGACTCCTGAGCCACGTTTCGGCCACCTGCGAAAGTCAAGCGAGGGTGAGGTTTGGGCTGTGTCTGCTGGTTTGTCGGGGGCTCAGGAAGTTATCAATCGGGATCATGAAGAGCGAAAGGTCTCTGAGTGTTGCTTGAGGACTCACAGAACCACTGCAATACACCCAATGCATCTGGCTCTTTGCTGGTTTTTTGGTCAATGAAGGTCCCTTCGCTGCATGTTGGATTGGCGTAGCAACCGAAGAATCATACCAGCACGTCAAATGAATGTGCGAACACGTGGCGGCGATGATGATGGCGGCCATGATCTTGATCCGTGCCCCGTAACCCCTAATATCGGGGCTTTAATAATTATGATTGGAATAGGGCTTGGGGGGGTATCGAGCCGAGCCTTTGCCAGCCTGGTGCTTGGACGGAGAGTTCGCCCTTAGAGGGGAATCACTCTTCGGCTGTTCAATCTCTGAAGGGCTCTGAGGATGTTCATAGTCATGGTGGTATATAGCTTGATCGCAGAGACGACAGAGGCTGACACCAAGTAAGTCACAACTTTCCGATTCTCTTCACATTTTCGCTGGCCTGTGCTTCTTTACTACCCCTGCGCTGTTCCGGATCCTAAACAACCCCAAGGGCTTCTGGAGATAAGAGAAGACACCACCACCACCACCACCACCACCACCACCACCACCACCACAGCCAGGATCCGCAGTCTCATCCGCATCCGCAGCAGCAGCAGCAACAGCAGGGGGCAGCGACAGCAGCAGCCACAACAGCAAGAGCAATAGCTCAGCAGCTACAGCAACCAAGAAAAATAACAACCCCAAGCCCAACCGCAACCGTAATCGCAACCGCAACCACAGCGACAGCCAGGAACATACCAACAACAAGAGCAAAAACAAGACCTATACATTATCAACATTAACATTACCAACAGCAATAACAATAAGAGTAGAGTCAATTGGTATGTAGTGTTGCAATGATGTATTGCTTTTCTGCCATTTGAATTGTCTTAAATTCTTAGTATTCGTTTAAGTAGCGCTGTTTATCTTCATGCCTATTCTGTTCCTATTCATCTGCTGCTCTTGCAGCATTGTAGCTCTTGTGAAGGTGCTCCCAGCAAGGAGGGAGGAGCCTGGGGGTGCGGCCCACCAGAGCCACGGAATCTGCAAGCGGCTCCGGGTTTAATGCGTAGGGGAGTGGGGCTCTGAGGCTTTTTAGGGTTTAGGGTTCGGGTTTAGGGTTGAGGGTTTAAGGTTTAGGGTTTTTAGGGTTCGGTTTGATAAGGGTGTTGGTGGAGAAGGTCCCCAACAGGGAGAGCTTCAGGGTCCTGCACGGTGGGTTCGGGTTCTGGCTCCCTGCCCTTTTGAACGGCTTGCTCGTTTGTCTTAACCGCAGTCGGTCTTGTCGAGCCGAGATGCTGCTCTTCAAATGCTTCTGCTTGAGCACCTTTCGAGCCGGCTGCTGCTCCTACTCGAATGCTGCTCTTGCTCAAATTCCTGACCCATTCGGACCGGTTTGCGCCTCGTTCTTGAATGCCCCCATCAAATACGAGCAGTTTGTTCCTTTTTGTTGAAACTGCTGTGGTCAATTTCCTACGCCTGGATCTCCAAAGAACTCATGTATATCATTGTTGTTCCTATTCTCTCTCTCTCTCTCTCAAATGCTTTGGTCCCGCTAGAGCGGCCTGCTTCTCGTTCTGATATGTTTCCGCCGCCTCTCGCAAGCTCGCTCTTGCGCCTTTCCGTTTCGAAAGGTTTGCTGCTCTGCCACCCCATTTTGCTGTCATGTGCAATTTCTGGATTTTGATGGAGCCAGTCTGAGTTTGAAGACTCTTGTTGTTTGCAGTCGCTGCGCCGGACCCTAAACCCTAAACCCTTTTGAGTTTAGGGCCTGGGATTTGGGGGTAGCAGGGCTTTAGGGCTCCAGGCTTTTGGAGAGTCTTGGCTTCTCTACGGTTGATGATATAAATCCTGCATTACCTGAACGGCCCTAGATTCCGGGACTTAAGGTATATTCCTTATATTGGGCAATGCAGGATTTATATCATCAACCGTATTTCGCGCCAACAACGGGAAAGCACCCGGACACATGGATGCGCTCCTGCTGCTTCAGCAGGTTTTGTCGCAGTGCGGCTGCATGTCAGCGGTCAAATTGCAAAGTCCAAAGCAACTATTGCACTGCGGCGGAAAGACTTTGTGCTTTTCTAGCTAAAATGTCGCTTAAATCGTGGTTTAGGCGGATTTCATCCAAAATTCAAAGCAGTCGGACGGGGGATGTGAGAGCCTTCGGAGTTTTGATAGATGGCTACGATGATAACGGTTTGGGGTTTAGGGTTCAGGGGTTTAGATGTTTAGGGCTTCATAAGGTGGCAAACTTTAAAGTTTTGCCGTTGCAGGCTATATGCTCCAGATTCAAGGGGGTCTCTGCCTACGCCTAGTCTTTGCCTTCCAGCTTATGACGTAGAGCCGATGAATGTCTACGTTCTCTAGTATAGGCCCTTTTCTCGCCTCGTCTTGTTCAGGATCATGTTGAGGAAGGCCGTCATCCGCCCTGCCACCTGCTATCCAAAAGGCCAAGACACGATGAAACTCAAGCAATCTCAGGGTGGCCAGTGAAGGCCAAGATAGCATCAGCGGCGACATGCTCAACATGTTAGCGATGTACTGGAAATCACAGCAATTGAGACTAGCTCAAACATGGTGGCAACAACTGAAGTCAGGTACACGAATGCCGAATCGCGGCCGCCATGTGCAACCATAGACTTCGCGATAGTCGGAATGAGTGCAACACTGGGAACGATAGCACCATTGCTGCTGATAGCAGCAGTAGTTGTAGTAGTACTGATAGCTAAATATGCTTCGCGTAGAGAAGAACTAGTAAAAGTAGCAATGCCAGCACTCATTACAGCTGTAACCGAAGTACTCGTAACTGCAAACTGCAACAGAACTGAATATGGCGGCAACTATGATTATCGCCATGCTGCCGCACTTGCACATGTTGCCAACTGCATGTATACAGAAACATCGAATCTACAGGGCGCTTCTCCCACTTAGGACGGGTCTCCCCTAAACCTTTCTCGAAACCAGAAAGTCCTACAGCCCTGGACTAAAATGGCCTGAGGCACCCTGTTGAGACTGGAGACCCTCTGGCCTAAACCCTAAACCCCTAAACCCTAATGGTGCCGAGGCCACGTTCTTTGTCCCGGGTGGCGGGTTGAAGTTGGAGATCAGCTCCCGCTGAACTGAGGGAGCTTGCTCCTGACACTGGAAACCCTAAACCCTAAACCCTAAACGCACTTTAAGGGGGCTCCTTGTTATTACGTTATTGCCGTTACACTATTATGACTATGACTGCTGCTATTACTTCTAGTATCATTACTATTAAGATTCTGGTGTAGTAGGCCCCTGGAGATTAACACTGTACCGACTTTCGACAGTTGACATCAGCATCGCCATTTCCAAAAGCAGGTATGTGAGCAGCACTGATGGATGCAAATGCAACGAGCTTGAGTTGGTCAGACACGGAGAGCCAGAGACACAGAGAGAGAGAGAGAGAGAGGATACCCAGATAGACATGCAGAAGATGCTGCCGCCAACAGGAGCTTCATATTAAGCAATTCCGGGAAATTTGACCTCACATCATGAGACGTCTCCTGGACCTGTAGATCTGAAACCCCTAGCCCCAAACGCTAAGCCTAAAACACTCCTGCACCCTACACCCTAACTCCTCAGCCTTAGACTCCTAGACCCTTGCAGCCTAAATCCATCTAGCTCGAACTCGAATCTGGTGAGCCTCCACCAGTTGCCGGCACTTCTGATCAAGCCTGCACTCTGCAGATACCCGCGCATGCAACAACATACAGGCCAAGCCAGCAGGTGTGTACAACGGAGCACATCGATAGAGCAGACACTAAACACAAGAACATAGACCAAGACATTTGGGAATACGAAACAAGTTGAACAAATAAACAAGTTAAACATATGCATCTACTCATGTAGTGTTGCTTTCAAACTTCATTGATTTATCATGGTTCGTGCCAGGACTCTCCATTTGCTTTCACCCTTTCTGGCATGAGCATATGTGCCGGTTGCATGTAATGATCATGTGCTTTTGTATATAAACACACATACATGCATGCATGCATGCATGCCTGCATACATACACGCAGACATGCTTACACGCATACATACATCCTACCATGCATGCATGCATGCATGCATGCGCAGCTTCATACAGAATGCTAATGATTGCAAACGGTACATGTGCAAATGCGGACATCATGGAGCACATAGATGATGCATGCATATATGTATCAATCTGTTGCCGTTTGGCATGTACTAGGTCATTGTCTTCTTAAAACTGTTGAATCGCATACTACATGTCACAGCAAAGCAAATAGTAATGCATTTGCATACTGCATACGGCAATTACAGAAAACAGTGACGATGTCGTGCCTCCATTTTTCGTAGAAGGCCTTCCGCTCCTGTCAGAGCATTGCAAGGACCTTGAACTGAGCCATCAATCCACCGAACCCTACACTTCCGCAGCTCCTCAGGCGTGGTGACCAGTGCACACTGGATTTCCTCGAAGTTCCTGTCCAGTCATGCATGCCTAAACACAGCATATCCCGAGGTAGAGTTTAGGGTTCTCAGCGTTAGAGACAGAAGCTCTCTCTTTGTCTCTCTCTCTCGCTCGCTCTGTCTCACACAAACACAAGGCACATGCACACGAGCCCAGGCATGCTTCATTTCGCAGAAGCCAGCGGCCTCATCCTCGAGCTAAGCCATGACATGAACCTGGGATTCTGGGATGCTGTCTGAAGCTTGTGGCCGTGGCAACCGAGAGCTCTTCCATCCTGTTTGTCTTGGTGGTGCAGCTAAACCATGGACCATGGCTGGCACGACTGCTGCAGATTCGAGCTTCTAGGACGCGGACTTTGCACTGACATTGCGCGTGTCAGCGGACGCAAGGAAGCTTGCCAGCACCTTCGGAGACTCAAACGAGCGATGGACAACAACAATGGCAACAAAACACATTGTCACAGCAAGTCGGGAATCATGTTGTCTTTGTGGCTCCTGCTGTTGAGGTGTATGTTGTCTGGTGGCGGTGGTGGTGGTGGTCGTATTGATACTATTTCGCTAGTGCTGTAGGGATGTTGCTTCTGCTGCTGGCGTCGGTCGTGGCCGCTCCTACTAGCAGCTTTTGGCTATGCTGTTCTCTCTTTTCTTGATGCTCACTTTCGTACTCACGGCAGCTACAGCCAGACCTGCATCACGCTTTCAAGACATTGCACATCTTTTGCACCTCCTTTTGTACTAGTACGACTGGGAAGCGAGGAACCCTCGGCTTAGACATCACCTCGGCAGACCTTCCCATTGCACCAGAACCCTTTGTTGTTGCCCCAAGGGAAGTTGGCACCCCCCGGCGACTCGTCCTACTGGAAACTTGTGTAGGCTGTTGCTGCTCAGCTGCGGAATAAAACATTGGCAACATGTTTATCTTCTTCAAGATCTTAACTGTGACCACGTTCGTTACCAACTACTCGGGCCGATGTCTTTTCTCATCCAAAGGTCTTGTTGAACCCCTCCGCACTAATTGGCCTGATACAACTCACCGTCAACTCACAGTAATTCAACCAGTACTCAGACTTAGAACAACTGAAAACATACTCACAAGAATGCCAGAAGAGATCCCTTACTTGGTCCTCTTGAACTTGCTTCAGCGGATCCTGCCCTCCTCCGCTGTATTATCCTCGACGTACCATTATGCTGCGACTGCGACTGAAGCAACGCAACGATAACTGCGCCAAACTATCCAGTCCAAAGCAGCAAAGAAGCCCGACGAGAAGAAGAAGAAAACCAAGGCGGCAGCAGCACAAGCAAAAGGTGACACTAAGAGATCAAAAACAAGATACAACTGCGCGTGCGCACAGACGCAAGACAAAACGGACAATGAATATGAAATTCAACTGTTTCCACTAGCACTGCTGCGGATGCTGCTGGTGCTAGCTACAACAACTACTACTCCTATTCCTGTTTCTATTCCTGTTCTTCCTATTCCTATTCCTACTCCTCCTCCTACTACTCCTACTCCTACTCCTACTCCTACCTCCTACTCCTACTCCTACTCCTACTCCTACTCCTCCTCCTCCTCCTCCGCCTACTCCTACTCCTACTCCTACTCCTACTCCTACTCCTACTCCTACTCCTACTCCTACTCCTACTCCTACTCCTACTCCTACTCCTACTCCTACTCCTACTGCTACTGCTACTGCTACTGCTACTGCTACTGCTACTGCTACTGCTACTGCTACTGCTACTGCTACTGCTACTGCTGCTGCTACTGCTGCTGCTGCTGCTGCTACTGCTACTGCTACTGCTACTGCTACTGCTGCTGCTACTGCGACTACAGCTACTACTTGTACTATGACTACAACTACTGCGGCCACGACTACGACGACGACTACTGCTACTAAAGCATACCACTGCCACTAACCCACTGCTTCTGCTACTACTAGTACTAGTACTCCTACTCCTGCTCCTGCTCCTGCTCCTGCTCCTGCTCCTGCTCCTACTACTACTACTACTACTACTACTACTACTACTACTACTACTACTACTACTACTACTACTATTACTACTCCTGCTACTACTACTACTACTACTACTACTACCACCACTACCACTACCACTACCCCTACCACCACCACGACCACTACGACTAACACTGCATTACTCCTTCTACTACTACTATACTACAACTACAACTACAACTACAACTACAACTACACCTACAACTACACCTACAGCTACAACTACAACTACAATGCAACTACAATGCAACTACAACAACTACAACTACAATTACTCCTACTCCTACTCCTACTCCTACTCCTGCTGCTACTATTACTACCACCACCAGTCCCCAAGATGACCATGGCTATGCAACTGCTCTCTGTTCAGCGCGCCTCCTGCCGAACGTGAGATGGGAGATTCCTCGCGCAAAGCTAATTAAAATCATTTCTTCGTGCAGCCGTCGCATCTGTTATGGTGAGGTGCACAGCTGAGTGGAATCAACGTCCGGAAAGTCGTTCGGGTGCAGTAAAGCATGGCAGTGATCCACGCCAGGCAGAGCCAGGTCCTCAAAACTCTGTCGCAGTTCTCGTCCAAGCCTTAAAGGCATCGGGTTCGAGCTTGAGACCGAGGCTATGCTTTCAAGATTCCGAAAATCGAGATTCCCCTTCAGTGTCTATGTTCTGGGCTGGCCCTCTTAGGAGCCGGCCCCATCGTTGGATGAAGTCCAGAATGCCAGCCTGCATACCCAAGCATGTACTTCACGAAAAGGAACGCAGTTAAAGCTCAGTCACTGCTCGCAAGCGTCTGCCCTGTCAACAAAGTGAGACATCCATGCTGCTATATGCCATTAAGGCATGAGGACATCATGTGGGGCTTTCAAAAAGCCCGAAAAAGGTAGGATCCTACTTGTAACGACTCCTGGACCCCTATACCCAGAAACCCTGACGTGGATCTGCAGACATGACTCCCTCGCCTCTTCCTCTATCGAGAGTGTCTCCTGGCCAAGCAATACCCGTGTCTGTCACAACTGCATTTAGCGATTCGAGCAACTATTCAGCTAAAGCCAAAGAGAGCGATGATGGCAACCACGTTGTAATTCGAAGTCCGACATGACACGTCTTGTCAAGTCATGATGGTATGATGATGCTTGCACAGACATGGGTAACAATGCCCATGCACAGTAGAAGTGCGTAATTCTGTGACAGTGGCTGTAGCTTTGGTGTCGGCTTGCTGGTGCACATGGTGCTCCTGCAGTAGGTCGATGCTGAAAAGGCAAAATGGAAACGATACTGTTGTTGATGATGACGATGACGACTGCCGCGTCTACATTGATGATCGAAAGAAGCGAGTAGCAACAACCGCCACAATGGCAGCAGAAAATGCGACACCATCCGCCGCAATCACGTTGCATTTGCACGTCGCCAGGTTTCTCAAAGGCTTATCATCCATTCCAAAGGGCTTACCAGGAGATCTGAGTCCCCAACAAGAGCAGGACAGGAGAAGGACGAGCACTTGTACATGTGATGTGGGTGTATCGTACAACTGGGCTGGTACCAGATAGTTGAGCCCTGCAGATGCCGGGGTGTTTTTAAGGTACCTTCAAGTTGGTGGGCTTGTTGTCACATTCTTATCAGGTCTCTGGCTGGGAGAAGATGCCAATAATGCAATGACCAAGACTGCCCGGCAGAGTGCTGGCCTTCATCGGCTGCCACCACCTGGTCAGGTCCAGTGCGCTGACCAGAGCTCTCAAAATAAAGCCAGTGTGATGCAAGAACAGCAAATAAATTCTGGCAAAAACAAAAACTAGACTCAACGCGAACCCTAGCACGAGGCCCTCAACAACGCGACTGGTGGCTCACTTCTCTGCCCAGCATTTGAAGGTTTGGGGAGCAGACGAGTGGGGATAGGCTCTCATAGAGGGTAGGTCAGGTAGGGCTCAGAATCAGAGTCATGCGAATGCCAAAATTCACAACAAGTACGATGTGAACATGCGTGGATGACAAGACCTCCTTGGCGAGAATACAACCGTAAGAAAACAAGTGAACACGACGTAAACTTGCTATAGGCGGACTGCTGGTGGTGGTGGTGGTGGTGGTGGTGGTGGTGGTGGTGGTGGTAGGGGCGCTCACAGTACTGGTAGTGGTAGTGGTAGCCTCAGTGGTAAGTAGTTGTGGTTGTAGTACTCGTAGTTGTCGCTAGTGACACTAGGACACTAGGAGTAGGAGGCGGACGAGCAGAAGCAGCTGTTCTTGTAGCAGCTGCAGCAGCAACAAGAAATGATCTTGGCACTGGTGGCGGCTGGTGGCGGCGGCGGCAGCAGTAGAATCGTCGCAGTGGTGGTGGTTGTGGCGACGGAGGTCATGGGGCAGGGCGGGGTAGTGGTAGTCTCGGTGACTTGGGAGCTTCCGAAAATCGGGGACTGTAATATAGTACCCTAAATAGTAGGATCCGTATTATAAGCGCCCCAAAATAAGGTACCCCTAATTTTCGGAAACTCCCACTTGTGGAAACCGCCAATGGCCAGACAGCCGCTCCGATAATAATACAACACAATACAATATGAAATAATTTAATGTAACATAATATAGTTTAATGTAAAATAATATAATCTTAATGTGATATAATATAATTTAGTATAGTTTAAAAAGTTTAATATGATATCGACCACCGGACTGCGGCCCTCGCTGGACAGCTTCCACACCAGGTTGTTCTGGCTTCACCAGCGATGCGAAGCTTGCAGCCATAGCCTGGCACCAAGGGTAAAAGGAGGGACCCTCAAAAAGGATCCATAGGTATATCTTAAAAGGACCCCTAGGTATATACCCTTATTATACCTATGATATACCCATTATCTTGGGCTATATCTTTGGCTTAGGTTCACTTTTTGGTTCGAACATGCCTGCAGGGAAGTCTAGTTACTCTCTGCAAGGGCTCGCTGCACCAGGCCTGCAGATCTGGTGCAATCTCCGGATCGGAAGATGCACCTCCAGTTGGGAGTATATTGGGAGTTGCACATAGGGAATATAGTACCCAAAATGGTTAGAGGTTATCTACTCTACTTCTAGGAATCCCCGTAGGGGATCTATATACTTTGTGGATCTTTCCAAGTTCCACGGCTTGCCAATAAGACGGTGTCAGAGTTTTCACTGAGGCTCGGACTGTGGGGGAAGGTGTTGTCGCCTTCTTCGATGACGCCGATCCCGGACTCGATGCGGGGCAACCTCCGGCGCTGCGACGGAGACACGAACGACAAGCCGACAGCAACGAGCCTGAGCGGCGGAGCCACCTGGGGACTCATCGCAGCTTTGGAGTACCTTGGACACGATGTGAAGTACACGACAAAATCAGCTCTAACCACATAGGGGAAGACCAGTAAAAATCAGATCATGCAGCAAAAGCAGGTAGCAAAGGCGGCCTAACCAGTCATCGTTGAATCAGGCTCATGGCGACAACTATGCTCAGGAGGAGCAGGACGACGACGACGACGACTCATGAAAATCACCATGGTCATCGTGTCATGGTCGTCGTCATCGGACAACCGGCCTGCACTCTCGTCCCGTCACTTGCATCAAGCTCCTGCAGCTTCGCAGCCGAGGTCCAGACTGCGCTGGAGGAGCCTGTCCACTTGAATTTGTGAGGGCAGTGGGTCCCGGCCTCACCTAGAAGGGAGTTTCAGAAAATTAAGGGTACCTTAGTTTGGGGTCCTGATAGTAAGGATCCTACTATTAAGGGTTCTATATTAGGGTCCCCTACTTTCGGAAACTCCCAGACTACCGTAGAAACCCTTTCAGCGAGCGTCGGGATGTTCCCATGTCAGGACATCTGCATGGCGTGCTTCCAGCGACACTGCCCGTAACATTGAAATGCCGAAAGCCCCAGCGAAGCACCCTTACTATAGGGGCCTCAAAAATTACCTATACAATTGTTTGGGGGGTTCGGTTATTATAGTTATAGTGTACTGAGCCCCACAGCCCTATTCTAATTATTAAGCCTCCCTACAAAAGATCCCTTATAGTAACCCTTTATAAACCCCTTACACCCAGCTCCAGGCTGTCAAAAGCTGCCTGGGCAGGTGGTGGCACAGGCGGATCTTTGTTTGCAGCAGCGGCCGCTGAAGCAACGATCATCGCAACTGGGTCCTGGCTCAGTGTTCATGGGATCAATCAGGGAGTTTCCGAAAATATGGAACCCTAGTTTAGGACCCCTAAATATTAGGATCCTCATTATAAGGCCACTAAAATCAGGTACCCTAAATTTTCGGAAACTCCCATCAGCGTGGTAGGATTGCCTTGCCGGAGTCTCTGAGAACATCTGTCGGAAGTTCGCCCAAGATATCTACAGTGTATTATCAAGTCTGCCCATACTCGCACCTTCGATTTCTCGTGAAAGGGCAAAGGTTCAGCCATAATGAACCCTCATATAAGGGTTATGAGCCTCATAACCCTTATAACTTGTGTAATAACCCTTATAGTAACACTTATAATAACCCTTATAGTGACCCTTATAAGAACCCCCAATAATAACCCAAAAAACCCATGGACAACGGCTCCCAAACGCGCCTGGACGCTGCCGTCCGAGCCCTTCTGCTGGCCCATTGCCTCGCAGGTCGCTGGAACACTAAATTCTACCTGGACCCTAAGGAACCTACTTTGTTACGGTTTTCCCTAAAAAGATTTCTTCAAAGAAGTCCTTAAAACGGTAGGTTACTTGGGGTGAAGGTAATAAAAAATCGATTTGTATATTGGCTTAGTATATAATATAGTACAAGTATTGTATAGTATAGTGTAGTGTAGTATAGTATAGTAGAGTATACGGGGAGTAATATTTGTATAATGTGTTATGATACAATATAACATGACTGCCGTCGGTCTAGTCGTTTGAAGTAGCGAGACATGCCCACTCATAGGGGAAGGCTTGCTACATTCACAGCGCATGAAGCGCTACTGAGTCTGTTGCCAACAGCTTCGCAGTGATCTCTGGGTTGACCACGGCGGAGCCTTGGCAAGGAAAGCGCAGACAACTGAATTGAAGCATCCCACAGCAGCTCAGTATCTCGCCTTGCCATGGAGAGGGCGTGGCACACATGAACTCCTGGCCAACCAGGCGCATCCAGCAAGATGACAAAGTGAGAGCTAAGTAACTCCTCATCCTATATAGGAACCATACCATACCTACTGTCAGGACCCTACAAGGTGACCCCACAAAAGAGCCGCAATGAAGTCCGGAGGATGGTTCGGGGGGCTCCAGAGCTAGCGGCGGACAGGGCATTGGGTTCGGGCTCTTTCATCTTGCACAGGGGTTCAGGGTTTAGGGGTTCAGAGATTTAGGGTTGAGGGGTTTAGGGGGCCTACTTGGCCCGAGATGATCAGTACACATCAAAGGCCGCAACATGCAGTGCGTAGTCTAATTAGTGCACAATCTGGTCGGAGGGTCTTTAGCTGTTGAGGCGACTATGCACGGGCATTTGCCTACTACAAAACGTCACATTCCAAGGCCTTCTACGTAGGATTATATTAGGGCCCTATTATATTCCTAATATACCACTATTACAGGGTGGGGGCAGCTTCTAACCTCTACTAGACTCTAGCCAAGTGAGACGACGCCCACCAGGGGCCGGGGCTTCGAAGAAGAGCGCCCAAACCGAGCTTTCCGGTGCTCTGGGGTTTAGGGTTTTGGGTTTTGGGTCTCCAAAACTTCATGCCAAATGTGAATTTAAAAGTTAAGAGGCACAGAAGTTGGGACTCCGGAGGTGCTTGCAAGAATTGCTTACCTTTGGTTAGTAGGGAATGGAAGAATCGTAGTAGTAGTAGTAGTAGTAGTAGTAGGAGTAGGAGTAGGAGTAGTAGTAGTAGTAGTAGTAGTAGTAGGAGGAGTAGTAGTAGTAGTAGTAGTAGTAGGAGTAGGAGTAGGAGTAGTAGTAGTAGTAGTAGTAGTAGTAGGAGTAGTAGTAGTAGTAGGAGGAGTAGTAGTAGTAGTAGTAGGAGTAGGAGTAGGAGTAGTAGTAGTAGTAGTAGTAGTAGTAGTAGGAGTTGTAGTAGTAGTAGTAGTAGTAGTAGTAGTAGTAGGAGGAGTAGTAGTAGTAGTAGGAGTAGTAGTAGTAGTAGTAGTAGGAGGAGTAGTAGTAGTAGTAGTAGGAGTAGGAGTAGGAGTAGTAGTAGTAGTAGTAGTAGTAGGAGTAGTAGTAGTAGTAGGAGGAGTAGTAGTAGTAGTAGTAGGAGTAGTAGTAGTAGTAGGAGGAGTAGTAGTAGTAGTAGTAGTAGTAGTAGTAGTAATTGTACCCCATTCCTCCATTCCCTACCAACCAAAGGTAAGATTGGGGATCGGCGAGTCCTGGCGACTGTGGCTGTGGTTCTGCCACGGCGAGGGGGTGCCGCAAATCTCCGGCGGCTTGCCCTGCTCAGGGATCACAAGCCAAGAGTCTACCCCAGGGTCCACGTCATACTACTTTGACATAATATACTATACCAAATATACTATACCAATATACAATATACAACAAGAGCAGGAAGAGGAATATAAACAACAGCAACAACAAGGTGTCAGACTTCAGACTTCCTCCTATTTGCAAAATTTGCACGAAGACCGACCGTTCCGATACAGGGCACCCCTCCGACGGAAGTCTCAACTACTGCCATCCAAACAACGAACAACAGCCGCAACAACACATTAGTTGCATGATCTGTGTGATACGAATGAAAAGGTATCTATTCTAGGACGGAATGCCCACCAGTGTCAGTCATGGCTTTACCTACCATTACAATGGCGATGATGACGCAGGCACTGGCTGGCAAGACCTACGTCTAGGCACGTGAGTGTGGCGAGCGGCCTGTGTTGTGCTTTCTGTTGGCGGGTTTAGCTTGGCTTGGGGAAAGGGGGCTTTGATGGTGAAGCAACCCTCGCCCGTGCCAACCTCGGGTGAAGCCTCTGCCGCAGATGCAGCATCTGCAACTGCTGAAGATACCAAGTCTGCACTCCTTAGGTCGGCGCTAAATGCGGTTTACACAGGCAGTGTTGTAGACAGCAATAAAGTAAGTCACAATGAATGGCACCCCACTGATTAACACCACGAACAGAAGTGCTACCAAATTTAGCATCGCCATCGTGAACGTCGTTGCTATCACAATCATTATCATCATCGCCGGCGTCATCTGTACCATAGTCATCACGATCAGCCTCGCCAACAACACGAAGAACACTGTTAAAATCAACAGCACCACAGTTATGATGGGGTCATCATCACCGTGAATACTCTCATCACCAACGAGATCATGTTTGAAGCCGTTTTGCAGTCATACACTGCATAAGAGTATAGAACCAATAACCCTCAAGGTGGAAAGCCACAATCTACTAGATCTACTCCTCAATACAGAGCCCAAATCCTGTCCCAGACTCCAGCTCAGACTCTTAACAAAGACCAACAAAGGTCTCGACATGTGTTTGCGAGTTAGAGACAAGTATTGCCGTGCACTGCGAAAAAATACTACTGTCATGGTGCGACGTAGTGCGACATTCCAATGTACATTTAGACTTGACCCGTGCCATTATAGCGGCCTGAATAATTACCAATAGAATTTTGGGGTTCCTTATTATGAATATAGTACCATGCGACCCATGACCCTATTCTAATGATTGAGGCCCTGTATTAGTTCGGCAAGTTGCTTCATGAGAGGTGAAGCCTTCGCCATCAGTGGAGAGCTTCTTCTGGAGGCTCCTGGTGTCAGGTCCACAAATGTACAGACTGACCACCAGTAGTAGTAGTTGTAGTAGTAGTAGCAGCAGCAGCAGGAGTAGTAGTAGCCTAGCAGTAGCAGTAGTAGTTGTTGTTGTTAGAAGGGGGAGGAGGAGCAGCAGCAGCAGATGTAGCAGTCGCAGGCAGTAGTTTTAGAATTCATACGATGACATTCAGCTACCTATTCACGGTATGTCAGCTTCATCACGACTAACACCACCATCATCACCACTGTCTTCGTCGTCGTCAGGAAGCATGAGAACAATAAATCACAAGCCCAAGCTGTCCAGCTGTGGCGAGACTGTGGGTCAAGAAGCAAACGCCCAACCCCAACAACGCGCACCCCCCCACAACCCAACCCCACCCCACTCCCGAACGTGATCAAGAGAGATGTTGGGGACTGCTTTAGGATTCGAGATGTGCACAGTGCCAGAACTGATGTCTTAGAGCAACGGCTCTGCAATTTGCGACCCTTGGTGGGAGCAACATGTAGCAGAAGCCTGAACCTGAAACGTCGCCTTAAACCCGAAGCTCTTGCTGCGGGCATCTAGACTCTAAGTGGTAAACCCTCCCGAAGATGTGCCTGGAAGGGACGGGGTGTGCATTTCCAGAACCGCTGCGGCTTCGTCAACCAACTTCTGGACCACGTCCGGGCCTCACCCGAAAGGGGAGACGAGCTTGGGGCAGTCTGCAGATCTTCAAGTCTTGTTGCTTCAGAAAGTCTATGATGTTGACCTTTTAAGCCCAAACATATGCATACAATTTACTGGTATTATACTATATGCATATCTATACATATCTGTATATGAGATATAGTTAACATACTTGAATCATGTACCTACGCAAGGAGAGTAAGTGAGAACAATATATGTACGCATGAACATTGAAAATATACATATAAATTTAAATATATCAATGTATATGTATATGTATATATGTAGAAAGATAGACAGATAGATAGTGACAGCTTGGACTCGCGCTCCAAGGTTTCTGGTCACGGCTTCCATGGAGCCCAGATTTGTTGGAGTCGCAGTCTGACCCAGGCGATGAAGGAACTGCCTGGCGGAAGGAAACGGAAGGGGCCTTGATAATTAGAATAGGGTTTGTGGTTATATTATACTGTAATTACAATAAGAAACCCCCACAATCCTGTTCTAAATATAAAGGCCCCCTCCAAGCTTCACGCCGTACAGTACAGCCCTGAACCCTTTGACCTATAATGCCGAGCATTGTCCAATAGTAGCGAATCAAGAACTGGGCCCGTTGCCGCCAGCACCGTCGCACCAATTCCTGAGACTTTGGCAAAGACTTTTGTTAGGGCTTTGGGTTGTCGGGCTTAGGGCTTAAGGACATACAGCTCTGCGTCGTTCGTACTTATATATATATATATATATATTAATATATATATATATATATATATATATATATATATTAATATATATATATATATATATATATATATTAATATATATATATATATATATGTATGTAATATATATATATATGTAATATATTTATGTATGTGTATATATTTATTTATGTTCACGGTGCTCCCTGTAACATGTGATGAACCCACACGGCCGGAACACGTGACTTTATTCTGAGGTGGCAGACGGCCAGAACGAGGCCCGCGCCCAGCTTCCGGGCATCCTCCTGCTGCGGGGTCGCATGGTCGAGCAGGCTCGTCGGGGGGCAGGAATGCACCTGTCAGGAATCTCGACGGCACGAAGCATGACCGAATCTAGTTGCCGTGGTTGCCGGGTGTGCAGCATGCTTGTCATTTGCATTCGCATCTCAGCCCGGTCGCCAATGTCAAGTGTCGTGTCCCCAAACCCTCAACCCCCGCCATTCCCCCAGGCCTCGAACAACCACAACGACGACGACGGCGACTAGTACCGCGACTACGACGACTGCGACTTCGACTACGGTACACGACCACAATCACGACCATTACGAATAATGCATGGAAGAGTTTGTAATACTGTACAATAGTATACAAGCTCCTTTGTTGATGTTGTACCAGCTCCCTTGTTGTTTCTAGGAAATCCCATAACCCTGCCATCCCATAATGGCCACAAAACCGACTCTTCTCTAACACTCATCTTCTGCCCGCGGATCATCAACCCTGAACCCAAAAAACCCATAAATGAACCCTAAACCCTGAACCCTGTTTCCTACAGCCCTAAACTCTAAACCCTAAACCATCCTAAACCCTAAAACGCCTACAAAGCCTAAACGCCCTAAACCTTCGTCTTCTGCCCCCCCGATCCAGAGGCCTGGCGTTCCCCGAAGGGCGAGTTCGGGGTTCCAGGAATCTGATCCTCGAGAGGCTTCTGGGGTGTGGGTTTTGGGGTATGGGGCTTGAGTTTTGGGGTTTAGGGCTTGGGTTTGGGGGTTAAGGGTGTAGGGCCGGGGTTTAGGGCTTAGGGCTTGGGTTTGGGGTTTCGGGTTTCAGGCTTGGGCTTAGGGTTTAGGGCTTATGGTTCAGGGTTTGGGCTCAGGGTTTGGGATTTAGAAGCTCCGAGTTTGAGGCCTACAGACGGTAGAAGCTCAGGTAGCAGACTCTGCTGCAGGACACACTGAGAGACGATGGGCGACGGCAGCTTTGAGTTTGGGAACAACATTCTAGAAACTTATGTAAACATTATATTAGAGCATATTCTAGTAATTACCTGAGAGTATATATTTCATAGCATATCACAGTTTAGTATTGTATGTTATGTTGAGTTTGGAAGAACAGCGCTGCGGCTCTATCCGGGCAGCAGAAGGTAAGGCGAAAGGTCTAGGGCTAATGCAGCGTCTCTGGAGATCTGCCATGAAGTTCACCATCGCTGGGGTGCGGGCGATGAAGGTGTTTCGCACCTTGGATCCGCCCCATCCGAAAAGCGTGAGGATCAAAACCCGGCAGGGTCAAAGCATTCTGCCAGGCTGCCCGCTAATAAAAAGAAGGCCCCAAGAATCAGTATTAGACGTGGCTATGTGCATTACTGGTTACTTTGACTGCCATTTTGCCAGTCGCCGTTGTGGATTGCAGACGGCAAGTAGATGACTGCTCGAGCAGGGAAGCTCCAAAGTGGCACGTTGTAGTAGCTCTCTTCTTCAATAACCAAGCCCGAAAATGCTCAAACTTTCAACCGTAGACGGCATATGCAAGGCCAAACAGTCTAAAGCTTCCCCGTTGGCTATCTCAGGTAGTTGGGACTCAAGTCTTTGATAAAGCAATTCTTTAATAAAGCCTTAATGATTTGAATCGGGTTCTTTGGGGCCCATTATACTATATTTATAAGATTATAATAAGGAGCCCCCAAAATAGTAGAGGTAACTTTTTGGCCCCTGTATATAGTGCTGGACCGTAGCCGTTTTAACGTCAGAGTTTCAGGTGCCACGGGCTCAACTTCTCGGCCAGGTGACTACGAAGGCGTCCTTCTTGACATGGTGGCCGACTCCTGCCAGGTAAACCTATACAGACAGCCTTCATGATACTGTCAGTTTCGGGGTTGGGTTAAGCATTATACGTTGGCTTGCGCTACATGCATTTTGCAGTGCTACCGTCGATGCAGCTCCGTGACATGAACCCATCCTCTGTCGCTTAGCTTCTGCCAAAACCCAAAAGCCATATTGAGAAAGAAAGCTGAAGCCCTGATCGAGTGCTTTTCAAGCCCAAGCTGGACTTGGAAAACCGGCCTGAGGTGACGGTTTCTGGTAAGTCCGGATCCTTCGCCTGCAGCTCGAATCTCTGGGTTTCGGGGGGGGTGGGAGGGGTGGTTAGTGATTAGTGATTTTTTTGGTGTTGAGGGCTCAGGGTTCAGGGCCTCTGGTTCTTTTTTATACCCTCATGTCTTTTCGCCTCGCGGCATCCGGCCTCTGGGGTTTCGGGTTTAGGGCTTCAGATTTAGAGTTGAAGGCTTTAGGTTAGAGGGGGCCCCCCACCCTGCAATAGTGGTATAATAGGCATATAATAGGGCCCTAATATAATCCGCCTTATAGTCACTATTGCAGGCTGGCGGCCCCTTCTAGGCTTTAGGTTGTTGGCTTGAGTCTGACTCTGTCGGCCAAGTGGTTCCCCTAGCACCGGTGAACACAAATGTGCATGAAAGTCTGTTCTACACAGCACCACCAACAACAACCATTCATACCCGCGGGGCGCATTATACAAAAACCCACTAGAGTGTCTAGGTCGTCATCAAAAGTTTGGGGTTGGGAACGTTTAGGGCCAACTCTGTGGTTCGGAAGCCTCCGCAACGAACCGTTTAATCTCGCTCAAACATTGAGCGGTAACAAGACAGCGGGAGCCGCACCGGAACCGAGGTCGCTTGCTTGGACTCGGCGCAGGGATGGCGATCGGTCTTTTGAGTTTAGGGTTCTTCCGCTTGTGTGGGCTTGGGATTCTGGGTTTAGTGCGTCAGGATTCCTAGGGGGGGGGAGGGGGCTGCAGGCGTTCAGTCTCGGGCAGGTTGGAAGTGCGGTGGGAAGTGGTGCGGGTGACAAGTGTGGACCTGAACCCGAAACCCTTTCCAGGTTGCACAGATATGTTTGACCCTACCCGATGATTGGGGCGGATCATCAATCCCGAGCTCGTGGATCGAACGCTGACCCTATTTTCGAACGAGGCAACGTTGAGCTGAAGTCTCATGGCTCGCATCAAAAGACCTGCACTTAGAGCCCAGAACGCTGCAACCCACGAAAAGAGGGAAGCTGTGACGCCGGCCAGTACGTCCATCCAAGCGCAGGGCCTGAATCGGAAAGACGAACAGATCTTGCGTTCAGGCGGGCATGTGTTACGCAATAGTGTGCCTAGGACTACACTTTACGATGTCAGGCGAGTTGACGGTGCCACATTCTGGTGCAGTTGATGGTGTCGTCTTGCCTTACATGCTGTTGTCCTGCAGTTCCTACAATAATAATCACAACAACAGTAAATACCATTTACTCATAATAACTATTACTGTTGTTGTTATCGTTGCTTCCTGGCTCCGACCGGAATACTCCATGCCCGGGCCTTCCAGCTGTGAAGGCGCACAGGACTTCTCGGATTTCTACCTTTTGCTTCGTGATCTGATGGAGGTTCCTGTCGCCTTCTGTCCAAAGAACCGACAAGCGTTACGAAACTGTGCTATGCATCATGTGGCTGCGTCGGTGTATTGCCCATGCGGCTTCAAAATGCCCTGTGAACCACGAAGGTGTGCAACTGCGCAAGATTAGGCACGAGACTTCAAAATGTTACAGCAACTGGCATTGCGACGCCAGGAACTGTACTAGCATCTCGTAGAAATTCTTGCGATCACTGTATGCGGCCATCTCCACGGCCACGACCGGTGACTGTTGTTACTAGCACTACGACTACGACGAGGATGACGACGACGGCAACTACCTCTACCACCACTTCCACTCACTACCACTACGACGACGACTACTACTGCTGCTGCTGCTACTACTGCTACTGCAACTGCTACTGCTGCTGCTGCTGCTGCTACTACTACTACTACTACTACCACTACCACTACCACTGCCACTGCCACCACCACCACCACCACCACCACCACCACCACGACTGCTACTGCTGCTGTTGCTGCTGCTGCTACTGCTACTGCTACCGCTACCGCTGCCGCTACTGCTCCTGCTCCTGCTACTGTTCCTGCTGCTGCTCCTGCTCCTGCTCCTGCTCCTACTAGTACCACTACTACCACCACCTCCACTACCACTACCACTAACACTGCACTACTCCTTCTGCTGCTGCTACTACTACTACTACTACTACTACTACTACTACGACTACTCCTGCTGCTACGACGACTACTACTACTACTACTACTTCTACTTCTGCTGCCAGTACAGGCACTAGCAGAAGCACAAGCACGGCCACTGCCACCACCACCACGACGACTACGACTATGATATTGCTGTGAACCGACGATTGTTCCCACTACGACAAGACTACCGGACCGAAACTAACAACACTAAATACGAATGGCAAAGCTAAGCAGATTTTGACAGCCGCCGGCTTGAGCGATCGCGGTTGCAAGACAGCAAGTGAACCCCTCACAAGGCCATGCGCCCGTACTGGCTCATTGCTGCACCTGCGACTTCAGGTGGTTGAAGACCTCCACCTCCCATGCAATTTGTCTGCTGCCAGGGCAGCAGTCTGTTGTGGGTGTGCTAAGAAGAAACCAGCATGCAACTTGTTCGGTGCGGCGACATGCGCCGAGAAATCATTGCAGCGCACGCAGCATCGCTGAGGTGCGACGCTTGGACGGACATCTGTGCAAAATAGATGGCAAAAGGTTTTGCTGAACCCTGTTTGAGGAACTTTGACGCTTTAGAAGCGTGTATCCCTGTGCTCTGGGCTGCCTCTTGCAATGCCAAGCTTTCTCCAGCCATGGTTCAGCCTTTGACGGTCCAAACTCCAAAATTCAAGAAACGCGGAAGAAAAGCCCTGGTGCCTTAATCCAATCCTTGTTGTGCGGCACGTACGAGCCCCTTGGCATCTGCACGGTAAGCAACGATCAAGACCCGCATCGAGGGATTTAGGGTTCGTGAGGGTTCAGGGTTAGGATGTAGGGTCAACGAGTCCAGGGATTCGGGGTCGTGGACAGCACAGGTCACAGGACTTTCCGCCAGATCTCTCTCAGCTCTTGTTGATTAGGTACGCTATACGGCTATACCATGTGCTCCTTTGAAGCCCGAACCCAACATGCACAACAATCCCGAAACGTCGAAGCCTCACCCTGAATCCTACACACAACAAAGTCATCTGGAGTTAACTGAACGAAGCCGACAATGCAGAATCCCCGATGTGAAAAACAACAAAGTCTTGATTCCTAAACCCTAAACTTTAAACCGTCACCCACGGCTTCAAGCGAGGTTCGCTCGGGGATTGAACACGAGGCAGCTGAGATCCTGCACTGTGTCGATAAAGCCTCAGACTGAGAGGGGCTATAGCCACCGAGTTTATGCTGCAGAGCTCTGGGGTTCAAGACGTTGCAGAGGCTTTGGGCTTTGAGTGAAAGGAACTGCTCAGCAGTCACGCAACAAGAACAACACTATAAGTGTTTGAAGATAGATTCGAAGTGCTAACTGATGGAAAGACAGCGGAGGATCACGCAAGCCAGTCCTGAAGCCTTCTAAACTCGATGCAACACCTACAAGTGGATTCTCACAGCAAGAACCTTGATTAATTTCAAGTTCGGAAAAATTCCAGTGAACCATCGGAAATGAGTCACGGCGAAGAGCTTGTTGAGGCTCCCGCTGTAAAGATCTTTCACGTCATATGTGGTGCTTCTGAGCTGAGGGTTCATCGCCTTGCTCCGGGGCTTCGGACCCTTCCTAGCAGTGTGAATGTCGTAGCACTACTCCGGCACTGTGGTAGCTAGTTTCAGAGACTAATTATGTAAGGAACCCTACCCAAGACTCTTCGCATACGCTACCTCTACTTTTCAGACAGAACTATGGATGGGGAGAGAGTCTCTGACTCTACGGCCCGGGGCGTTGCCTTGAGGCTTTGCTCGTAGAGTTGGCAGACGCCGTCCATGGCCTCCATCATTCCATCATCAAAGCCCCAGTTTAGGGCGTACGTTTTAGGAGCAGTTCCGCTCATTGCTGCAAGGGTGCCCGTTTTTTACGCAGATGGGCGTCTCATATGTTGCCACGATGATGACGATGACTGAGTTTACCAGCAATGTGACATTTCTGATGATGGCAGTTATCACGACTGTTGCTCCGAATAATCACCTGACTGGTACATCACTTTATTGTTGACCTAGGTACTGGCAGCGGGTAGTTGGTCTTGGTCGCAGGCTAGCAGGCAGCAACCAAGGGTTCGTGAAACGTCAGCAGCAGCAGCAGCAGCAGCAGCAGCAGCAGATGCAGATTGGCAGTAGTAGTAACAGTAGCAGTGGTAGTCGTAGCCTTAGTAGTGGTAGCAGGAGCGGAGGCGGAGCGCCGTTAAGTGACAGGACCACCGTACTGTAGGAGTAGGAGACACAGTGTCATCATCATCATCATCAGTAATAGTAGCAGCAGCCGCGGGGTTGCTGTTGCTACTGCTGTTGCTGCTGTTGGCGATCGTGGCGGTGGCCGCGGGTGTGGCGGCGGTGTTGTTCTGATTATTCAGAGTGCAACCGACATTATTGCTGCTGCTCTTTGGCCAGTGTTGCTGCCAGGACTAGCTGGCTTTGTTGCAGAGAGGCAAGGAATAGTCTGATGGTAATCGCTGACGCCCGCCTGGCTATGGTTTCAATCTCTTGCTGAAAAGCCGGATTGCAGATGACTGTGTCGCAGCCTCTCGAATCCCAGGATAGTCGATGTATGTTCTCGCATCCTTCGAATCATCGAACCTCAGGGGCTACCAGCAACAGATGGAATTTCATGAGAATAAACCTTCTGACAGCAAGCCGTGCGTGCATGACGATCTACATGCTAGAAAAACAGTCCTGCACTGATGTGGAGTAGCTTTACTTTACGTTTTACGTCTCAACCCCCCTAGCTGTGACAGATCTATTCGAGCACTCCGAAAGCAACCGAGGATACCCGACTTCTGCGGGGTTTACGCGGCTAGGCGGAGAGGCTTTACTGTAGGGTTGCCCAGAGCGCTCACGACGATTCCGAGGATCGGGCTGTACCAGCAGGATGGTGTGCCTGTTGTTCGCCATTCCCTGCCACGCTCTGAGTCTGTGCATTCGACGAGGCTGCACGAGTCTCCGAGCTTCCACAGAGACAAGAGCGACGATGATGATGACGATGATGACGATGATGATGATGATAAGCGTACTCTCGCAGCAAGCGATGCAAGTCTGTCGCCAAGTTCTTCCCGCAATGAGGGATGAAGGATGAACCCTGAGCGACAGCATGTTCGTTTTAAGCAGAGCGCCTTCCAGCAGCCACGTGTACCCTGACCGGGGACCCTGTGGACGGAAACTGTCCACGCCTACACTGGCCGGAGACGCCGGTTTGTGTCTTGAATCCACTGTGTGGTCGTTGCAGAGCAAGCTTTGCTCAAATAGTGAAGCTCCTATTTCTCCGCATCTACCAGTGCATGCATCTGCCACTGCTGCTCTTTGAATTTAGTCGGGACTGTAGCTGAGACCCACAGAACAGCACGTGTCTTGAGATGCAGCCGGGAATCGGCAAATGGCTAATGCTAACAGGAGCCGAATCCCTGCGCGAGATGCAGTGAACGAGTTAAGCAGGAGCTCCACCGTTTCGTGATATCATGGGCCCCAAACCCTGGTCTTGTCATTAAAGCCCCTATATTGAGTCCTTATGGTAGCCCTTATAGAGCCCTTTAAGGGAACCCCATTCTCCTCATGAAGGCCCCTATATTGTCTCGGTCCGACCTGTGGAGTCTTTGCCCTGTAGGAGTCGCGGAAATGTAGGAGGCAGCAGCAGCGAGCTGAGGCGAGAGATATGGATGGTTGTCAAAATTATGGCCCCTGTTTTGGGGACCCTAAATACTAGGTACTAGGTGCCGTATTATGACTAAGGACCCACAAAGGGTCCATGATTTTGACAACTACCCATAGGCATCTGCACATCCTCTTGTACATCGTAAAGGTGGACTGATATGACGCCACGCACCAACGTGACTACTGATGTTGCTATCATCATTGCTACGGCTTCCATGCTTAATGGTAAGTTAGAGGTCGCAGCCGAGGCTTGTGTTTCTATCTGCTTTCCTGTCGGACCCCTCTCTCCCCTGCGTTCTTTGTGTAAGACTCCTTTCCACCGGGCTTGTGGTCGCAGAATGCCACCTCTGGTGGCAAGTGCTTCAGCTATATCACCACTTGTGGAAATTTAGTCGAACAAGAATATACGGCCGCAAACCATATTCAGCAAACAATCCAAGTTTAGAAAAAGTAGGTGCGATACGTACAGCAGAGGCGACAGCACTGTCGGTTTCTTCACCAACACCTCCATCACGCTCCATGTACCCATAAGATCCCATAAATGACACCCAGAATCATCCTTGCAGCGAGCAACACTGCTCGGGTAGAGCCTTGCCGCATACTGTGAATGTGAAGGCAAAAAGACGTGCACTGTCATACTGCCCGATGAAGTTGCGGGACAGGGGTGTTGAAGCTTGTCTTTCTTGAGAAGCTCAAACGACAAAGAAGCGTCGAAACGATCTCCACGACAGTTCATTCTCGGTCCAAATAATGACGGCCGACCGGCTCCACCTGGATTGGAGGCTTATCACACATAGCACCCTGCGACCGCGCCAGATTTTGCCGGTCAACCAGCTCCTCAGCCTGGTCCACTGCTTCATCGAGAGCTAGGTGGAGCTGCTCGTAGGCGCCCTTCGCCACACTGAAACTGCTCAGGACCATCGAGACGCATGCGCTCAGAAATAGCAGTGGGTCAAGAACATAGAATGTCGCATAGTATTGCAGCAGCAAAGAAAATGGAGCCTCTATAGTCTTTTCGGTCCGGACAAAGATCAAGTACTCATCCGTTGGATATCCGCATTTGCGACTCTCCAGCACGGCTGCTACCAAGGAGCTTGCTGAAGCTGCATGGAGCTCAAAGGCCAGACTCAAAAGGAAAACTGCAGACTGCGCAGCGGCCCAACCCCAGCGAGAAGCCAGCGCAAACTGGGTTATGCAGTTGAGATCAGAAACAAGGTCTAGCAGAAGCAACACCAGCTCCAGGTCAAGAAGCTTCCGATCCTTCCAAGACGGTTCCAGTGTGCCGGCTGCCATACTGTCTCTGATGTCCCGTGCCTTACGGCTGATTTCTGCTCGCAGAGAGCGGTCTGTTTTCGCAGAGCACCAATCACAGTGCCGAAACATCGTCTTGGCTTCAGTGATAAACTTGCCTGCCACAGACAGGAGAAATGCTCCGACAGGCAGGGATTGGAACAGACTAGCCGTAGCCACGACAACAGGCAGCTGACACGAGACCAGGTAGGTCAGTCTCTGCTTGCCATCGTCAAGCACAGTATGACCTTTAGGCTTTTTTTTGCGCGTCAGGTTCTTCAGGAGCCCTGTGCAGTTCAACTTTGAGTCATCGGCAGGGCTTGAGACAACCTCAGGCGTGGATGCAAATGCCTGTATCAGCACCACGATACAGGCAACACGCAGTATGTATGAGAACGAGTAGAAGCAAGATGCTGATGACTGTCTGCGATACAGCCCAAAGTGTGAGTATTTCCACGGGAAGAAGATGAACAAAGAAGCCACCTTTGATGCTCGGCATGCAGTACCCAGTGTGAGCCTTCCTGTCTCCTTCAGTGTCTGGCAGTGTCGGTGAACAGCAGCGATGAAGCACTGCAGAGCAATAATAGGAGCAGCAACCCAAACGAAGCTTGTCAGCGCAGATATCTGAACAAACATCAAGGTAGACCATACCTCGAAGCAGGTCACAATCCAGACACCCCAGAGCTCGGACTGTGGCTTTCGTTCGGCAAGTATCTGCTGTCGCACGTAGGCGCGCAGAGATTCGGAAGGAAGAACCTGTCATCAGCAAGGAGCAGGAGCCGCGAACTCTTTTTGAGATGCCTCCACTTCAACAGATGCTGTGTCTGAGCCCTGTCCACTCGTGATCTGACCTTGCTCGCTCTGAGTTAGAAGCCGGGCTTTGCAGTTCAGGCTTTAGGGCTTGGGCTCCAAGGGATCACTGGGATAAGGCTGATCCAGAAGGATAGTGCGGATGGTTTCTGTTTGAGACAAGTATTGGCTGCTGAAATAACTAATGTCTCCTGATATGGTTTTAAGCGTCGGGGAGTTGTGACTACACCTTAAGCTACCGGTGTGCTAAATCAAATAATCTCTGGCACGTTTGGAGTGTGCCCACACAACAGTGCGAGTGTGTTCCAGGTTGTGTTTAGACTAACCGAAGGGGCACTCCTTTTGCCACGGGCTTTTTGAGCAGAAGGGCGTTGAGCAAAGCAGCAGAATCCAGAGCTTTCTGCCTTTACCGGGTCTGCCATTTCAGGTTAACTTCGAGTTTTGGGGGATCCAGCTGCTATGCCCAAAGCCGGATCAGTTGACAGCAGCCTTTCGCGCACGGAATTCGCATGCAGCGGCGGCTCCTAGTTCTGAAAGACTAGCTTGGTCGCTGTCGAAGGCTGGAGTTGTCACCAGCTTCCAGATTAGAGCATCTCAGGCGCTTTGAATTGCGTCCTCTTTTTTCCAATGGATCTCCTGCAGGTACACGAAGATCTTGAGACAAGGCTCGCGACACTCGTCTTTCGTATGATAGGTGGTAGGACTGGCAAACTCTTAGCTACTATACGTAATCATCACAACAACAGAAGAATTTGTACCAGCAGTCGTCGGAACAACGTGTGGCGCCAGCTGGTGGCGCCGATGCTCGTGTTGGTGCTATGGTGGTGATGGTGGTAATGGCTGGTAGTCATTGTCGTCGCAGTAGTAGTATTAGTAGTTAGTAGTCGTCGTTGACATCGTCGTCGTCGCGGTAGTAGTAGCAGCAGCAGTTGAGTAGGAGTGGGAGCAGGAGGTGCAGGAGGTGGAAGAGGCGAAAATCAAGCAAAACATCGTCAAACCCAGCACACTCGTCCTTTGCGGATATAAGGCTCCAATTACCTCCAAGATTTGAATCCACGCTCCTGTGCAGAAGCAGTGTGGCGGCCACGGTGCCTGAGACCAAAGCGCGAAAATGGCAGAGTTCAGTGGCCAACATTCTATGGTTCAGGGTGCGTTCACGTGTTGCGAGATTTGAGCTTTCTGCGCGGATGCGGTGATGAACGACATGCCCAACTGGCGAATGCAGCAGCAGTGACCCCAGCCCTTGTCAGACTGACTCCAGAGGAAGACTGACATCAGAACACGAGCAACTCGGATTGGCCAGGCCCACCCTGTGCGCATCTTGTCCGCTTTGTTCTCGGGCGGGGTCAGCAGTGATGGCCTCAGCACCGAGGCCGAAGGCTCAGGGATAACCCGCAAATCTGGACCGGAATCTCTGGCTAGATGATCTACGTAAACACTCATTAAGCCTCGAGAGTTTAATCAGGTGTCCAACTATCTGTGATGTCTTGAACTCAGGAAAACCTATTGCCGCGTTGACTGTGAGCCTGCCCTATACAGCATCGATCATCTATCAAACTATTGCTACAGTTGCTCTCGTAGGACGCATAACACGCTCACTCAAGATAAGTTACCAGCGTGCTGCTCTGTTGCCTGTCCTGCAAGCCCCGGATACAGTATCGCTACCACACTTGCCCTTCAACACGGATAACACCTTATGTGCCGGATGACCTATGGATGTAATGCTTCCGATCAGGTTCTCTAGGTCTAACCCACATCGATTGGCCAGAGATTCCGGCTCTAGTCTAGATATTACTGACTCTGCTTTTTACGTTACATTACTTGCAGACATATTTGCACACAGACATACATACATACATACATACATACCGACATGCATGCATGCATGCTGGGTGCAGGGCCTTTTCAGCTTGAGGTTGCCGCCTCCCTTGAGCACCACATCCTGCAATGATTAGGATGCAGAGAGCACTTGAGGGGTTAAGAACTTGCATCCCTCATCAATCCAGAAATCCTTACCGCAAAAACCTGAAACACGAACCACACATTGGCGGCACATCTACCGAACAGCAAGTCGTTGCACGAAACCCGGCTGATTGAATTTCACGTGGTTACGCATGCATCTGACCAGATGTGTCGCAACCCCAGACCCTAAACTGGGGCCCCCAAACACGAAACCGAAAAACCCTAAACCTAAATGAACCGGTGACGGATGCGGGCTGCATGGGGGGGTGTTCTGACTCAGGCTTCTCGGCTTGCAGTAGTAAGGATCCCGTCAGAAGCCATCGTCCAGAACATAATGTAAGGGCCTGAATATTCTAATCAAAGGAGCCCTAAGGAATACATACTATTGCCAGTCATTATTGAGGCTTCTACATAGTATCGCAATACTCAGGAAACGTAAGTAGTTGAATATTATTGCTAGTTATTAAGGCTGCAGTGGTACGCGACATGCTTGATCCCGACATGTTGAGACCTCCAGTGGCTCGCCCTTCAACTCGAAGGTCAAGCAGCGACTTAGTTTGCTTGGGGCTTCAGGGCCTTTGGGTGTGATGGGCTTCGGGTTTTGGGCGTAGGATGATGACTGTTTAGGATGTTTCGGGTGTAGGATTAGGATTTAGGGTCTAGGAGTAGGGTGTCATACTCGCAGGTACTGAGGGTGAATTCCTGCCCCGCTGGCTGCATCTCTCAAGGCTGCACCAAGACACGTCACTGAGATGAGATGTACAGAAGAGGCGACGTCTTGTACAAGTCAAGAGGCTGGATCACCCACACGGCGATCACGCAGAGCAGCGAGCAGAGAAGCCAGAAAGGGATGTGGGACCTGCGAGGCACAGGACATGTCGGAACAAGAACACTAGACTACTCACAAGAACCAGTCGAACAATCATGAGCAATCACAAGAATAAGATACCGAACAAGCAGAACAATCATAAGCATGCTTGCAAACCACCACTACCCGAAACATTAGGCACAAGGCTACTAGCAGAAGAGGTAGCAGTAGTCGTCGTCTCAGTAGCAGTAGTAGTAGTAGTAGTAGTAGTAGAAGTAGTAGTAGTAGTAGCAGCAGCAGCAGCAGCAGTAGGTCGAAGTAGTTGTAGTAGTGGTCGGAGTAGTAGCAACAGCAGCAGCAGGAGGAACAGTAGCAGTCGCAGTTGCAGCGGTAGTAGCACCTAGTAGTAGCAACAGTAGTACGGCAGGAGCGGTATCACAAGAAGGGTGATGACGTTTACACTCATCAAGACAAAGATCATGAAGCTCGCAATGTAGGGGCCTTAATAATTAAAATAGGGTTTTGGGGGCCCTTTATACTATAATTCATAATGAGGAACCCCCAAAATAGTATAAGTAATTATTAAGGCCCGTTTATAGTATGGGCTGAGGCGTCGACTCACCACCGGAGGTCAAGAGCTCGAACGCAAGCGGTGCCAAGACCTCAAGAACACACTTGGCTCTACCCATGGGCTCCATAGTGGTTCCTTTTGGGGATTACCTTAAAGGATTCTATATATATGAACCCCAAAGAGGAACTACTATGGAGCCCATGGGTAGGGTCTCAGAGTTTCCTAAGTTGAGCCTTCAGGGCTTAAGCTTTTGCGGGTTTGGGGTCGGGGACGGCGGGGAATCCATATGAACGTATCGCTGTTCAGCTCGGATTGGTTGGTTCCGAATAAGCAAAGGTTCCGGGTTCAGGGTTCATGGTTTGAGGTTCGGGTTGAGGGTTTAGCGTAAGTTCTGCCAGCTGCAGGCTCAGAAAATTGTGCATCGGAGAAGACCAATCCAGAAGAGTCTCAGCAGACACTCCTGAAATGAATAGCCAGACGAGTGAAACGACCTTTTGAAACACCGGAATCATGATCATCATCCAGCGCATGGACATGACTGTCCTCAGGCACACGCCGATCCGATGCGACCTCGCTCGCATTCCGCCAAGGACAGGCTCCCCGAGAACACGCGGTACCGTGCACTAGTAGGCTACCTAGGGGCTTGAGGCTCCAGGAACTTATGGTTCAAAGTTTGAGGAAGTTTACTGGCTTAGAGTTATGGCATGATGAAGGCTTGTCGGCTTGAGTATGGGGCTTAAGCAGTCCGGGGTTCGGGCTTTAGTGGTTTAGCGAATCATTATAGCGTTGCTGCAACTTCCTGCACCAGCTTCACAGCTTCCTACCTGGGGGACAGAGCCTCGTTTCGAGAAACAGAACCAGCAGCGGAAACTCTCATATTTTCCAGCCCGAAATCCCAGCCCAAAACAAATGGCTGGCCTCCAGCCATACACGTCGATGCAGCAGTGCAGCGATATGCCTGAAGACCAAAAGCAGAAGCGCGATCAAAGGAATATGTGCCGCCATGATCGGATCTGGGACGTAAGTTGGCCTGAAACCCTCCACGAAATCTTTCCCGGGTTTGACTCAAAGGCGCCGAAAGAAGCGAAAGCCAGGAAATGCGAAGTGTCCTGCTCTACTTGGAGGTGCATGGGTAGTCATAAGCAGGTTTATAAGCCCCCTACTGTGGGTTATACTTATAGCTACCCGACTTATAACCACCCATGAACCTCTAAGTAGCACCTGCTGATGTAATTGAGGTGCAAGACAACAGCAACCCGGTGTCAAGCTAGCATGACATCCCTCATTTCCTGGCAAATCCAGATACCGGCTTGAATGCAGCAGTAAGCCCATGGCAGATGGAAAAATCTCCGTGACGTAGACCTCGAAACGAAGTTTTGTCAGCAAGCATCACTGCACCCATGGCACTTGCCAAAACAGTGTCTGCAATGTACAAGAAGACGGACTCAGCCCCTGGCATACGCGATCGTGAAGAACGCGGTGACGGCACACCTGCGCTGCATGTTCCAGACACTGCTCATCAAGTAAAACTCGAAACCCGAAACCTTTGACTTGCAGCCCTCTTGGCGCACTTGGCCAAGTAGGATGCGTAAATCGCGGCAGAGACGATGCCAACATCACCGAGCTCGAGGATGATAAGCGTGGGCAGCAGCCTGGCAAACCCCGGGTCTGTATTAACGGCCCTGGGCCCTTACATACTATCAACTCCGAATCTCTAAAATCAGGTTCCAGTCAGTACAGATGGAGGATTGGCACGTGACTTAGCCGGACATGTTGCCAACCTTCATGAGGCGAACAAACCCTCAGGGAAGCCTCCATGCAGATGCAGAATCTGCAACTTGAAACATAACTGGAAGCGAGGCCCCAGCATTGCAAGCACGATTGCCAGGGCGGACAGGCTGTCCCTATGGCCATATGCCTGGGGAGAGAGTCAGTCAAAAGGGCATTTGTATCCTACAATATACCGAACGCAATGATGCCACTGATGATAGTAGTCAGGAGGAGAATTGGGATGATGAGTGCTTGTGATGGCCTTTGCGATGCTGACGGTAGAGCCGGAGGAGAAGAATAAGATGAAGAAGATGATGATAACGATGATCACGAACGATTCTGGTGGCGATGGTTGCGGTGACGAAGACGACAAGGAGTCCTTGAAAGATGTGACTCGTCCTGGCTGATGCTGAACGAATCGGTACTACTGCTGATGCCCAAAATCCTGCATGACCAGGCTCGCGCCTGAAAACATGTGTTTTCCCTTTAGAGCCAGGTTTGCAAATAGTTGGTAAATATGGGGAATGCAGCCAATTATTTAGTTTGTAGATAGGAATTTCTCACACAAAACGCTCCTCCATGGCTCGACATGGGGCTTGTAAATAGGACTTTCCCACACAAGATGCTCCTCCATATCTCGATATAAGGCTTGTAAGCCCGCAGAAAGAAAAAACAACCGTCATGGCCTGAAACGAGGACAGAAAACCGGGTTTTCAAGGATGTAGACTTGCCTTTAATGTCCATGACCTCGATAGTCCTTGGCTCTGCGCTGCAACTTTACAGTCGTCATGACAAAAACAGCACAAGAGGACAACTCAAAGTATTGACCTCGGAATGATGTTTCTGAACAGCAAGTGCAAGACGAGAGCTCAGAGCATGGACTCGTCGGTTTATGTCCACCTAGATGACCGTACACTATACACTGCTGCAGCTGAAAATCCGTACCGTTGGTGCCAAGCATGACCCACATCACCACACATAACTCTGTCGCGCTGTCCACTATCTGCAACACCTTAATTTCAATGTTGCCTCCCCATGCGGTCATGCAGGATTTTGGGCATTCGTGCACACCGTTGTTATAGCCCCCGCGTCAGCGCAATGTCAAAATTAGGGGTAGCAGGGGAGCCGTGAGAAGGTTCAAAGTGATGCAGGATTTAGGGCATCAGCCGTACCACCAGTCTTCCTTCTCCCTTTACAAGTGCAATGAAGTAAAAGTCGCATCACAGCCGGACCACAAGAGTGCCGATGCAGTGTCGTATTGTCTTTTCGGCATAACTTCGCGGCCCGTCCTTGGAGCGAATGAGAATACTGGAGAGGAGGCACGCTGGAATGTCTGCGCTGGTGACCACCTGGGACCAGGGAGACAAGGCTTCGGTAACCACCAGTCCTTTCACATTGATGTTCGGTACCAGGGAAATGCACCAGAGGCCGAGGTTGGGACCAGAACTTGCGTCGCTGGATGGAACGGCGACTGCATGACCCTGAGGGCAAGCGACGGAAGAGAGTGGAGAACTTCAGACTCAAAGCAGTCATATAGGGCCTTAACAATTAGAATAAGGGTTTTGGGGTATATTATACTACAATCCAAATAAGGAGCCCCAAAATAGTATTGGTAATTAACCATTTAAGCCCTTATATGAATCTCGGAAAGGGGCAAGCCACCGGACCAGGCCAAGCGCATTTGATCTGCTCGCTGAACAGGTTTCTCGTGGAGTTGAAGACTCTGAAATCGAAACCCACCCATAACCCCGAATCGTACAAAAGGGGCCCAAATAATTAGAATAGGTTTTTGGGGCCCATTATACTGTAATTATGAGAAGGTGCCCCGATTATCGTATAGGTAATTATTAAGTTCCCCATCTTACGCTACTAATTAATCCTAAGCCAGGAGACCTGAAGTGAGCCGGATGTGCCTGAAAACTTGAGGCATCGCGTAGGTGAGGCCGAAGAAGAGGAAGTTGGCTGAAAGGATTGTGGAAGGGGCAGTGGGGGCGCAGGGCTTGGGCTTCAAGGTTCGCTTGAAACTGGGGATTCGGAAGTGTGAAAATTCAGATACAGAGAGAGGGGGAGAGAGAGAGAGAGAGAGAGAGAGAGAGAGAGACAGAGAGAGAGAGAGAAAAGAGAGAGAGAGAGAGCGAGCGATGGAAAAGCATGTCTGAGCTACTCAGGAACAGTACACGTAACAACAACATACCCCTACAAAACGAAGCAAAGGGGTAGACAGGGTAGACACAAGGAGCGGCTCCGGGGAAAGTCGAAACCCCCCTGAGTTTCGCCTCTGCAATCTTCGGGTCTCTTCTTTCCGTCTTACAGCCGTCCCGCCTACGAAGCAAATGTAGCAGCCACCCACAATGATGCTCCCAAACCTTGGGCATGCGAAGGTGGGTGCACTCTGCGACTCTGCCGCACCCACTCTCCCCTACTTGTATCGTCTCATACTGCTCCATATGGGAGCTTCCGAAAATAGGGGTACCTGATTTAGGGGTCCCTATAACAAGGATTCTTCTGTTTAGGTTACCATATTAGGGTCCCCTATTTTCGGAAACTCCCATATAACTGATTCATCCGCCACGGGAATGCTCTCCTCCTGTAGTAGACGAGACCGCGAGTCTAACTGCAGCTGTTTCTGCTGTGTACGAAAGCCTCCGGCTCTGATCGTATCAGAACATCGATCCACCCCTGGCGAGAATAGGGTTCATTCAACGGGGTCTATAAGGGTCACTATAAGGGATCTATTTATATACATATATATATATATATATAAATAGGGGCCTCAATAGCTATATAATTAGAATAGGGTGTTGGGGCACAACTGCGCCGACCACTTGCAGGGACACAACTGGGAACCCTCACTGACTGGTCTGAAGAGGTGTATAAAGACTTGCACCTCCTGAAATCTACAGCACCTCCCAAAACCTATGCTGTCCCAAACCGGGAAATAGGCGTGCACACTTTTCAGTCTTGACGTCAGTTTTCGAGTGTGCCGCCGATTGTGATGGTGATCATGAGCAGGAATACTGTAGTAACTGTAGTATCTTCGACTAAGTGATGGGAAAGCAACTGACCACTGCTTCAAATAACTACACTTCTCCATCCATTTCATTGGGCAGCAGCTCAGCTACCTAATTCACGAAACCCTCAACCCTAATATAGGGGCCTTAATAAATAGAATTGGGTTTAGGGGCTCATCATACTGTATTCATAATAAGGAACCCCCAAAATAGCATTGGCACTTACTTAGGCCCCTATAGTAAACTCCCTCAAGGATGGGCCTGGCAAGCTTCATCTCCAGCCCCGGCCTGCAAATGCCATGCTACGTAGGCTGGGCGGATCAAGGTATATATATATATATATATTATATATATATATATATATATATATATATATATATATATATATTATATATATTATATTATATATATATATATATATATGGAAGCCTTGATGCCAAGACAGTTCAGCTTGTCTATACGCGTAAGGTGAAGTACGAAGCCTGAAGGTGGACAGTGTACGCTAACTATGCATCATGAATTGCAGCTTCGGCGTTTTCTCTATCAGGTCAAGAGAAACCGAAACTGACACTGTCCGAAGGACTCTGAGGGATCCAAAGCCATACAACTTCTGCGATGCCTGCTGCGGCAGCAATCTCGAACGTGATGTGGGGCGAAATACCTCGGGCCAGGATCTTACCTTTGGTGGGTAGGGAATGGAAGAATGGTGGTAATAGTAGTTATAATTGTACCCCATTCCTCCATTCCCTACTAACCAAAGGTAAGGTGTGCCGTCGGCTCCAGCCCAAACAAATCTTTGAGCTCCGGAGTCTTTGAGCTCCGTGCATCGACATGGCAGTGACAACTCATGGGATAGGTCGGATACTTGTAAGGGCCCATGCAGATACTAGGGCGTTACAGGGCCCGTTATACTATACGCATAAAAAGATACCCCCCAAACAGCATTTGGTAATGATTTAGGCCCCTTCCCAGACCCCCGAGAGGATCCAAAAAGTAGATCCCTTAATGGGGGGTTCCTGCAACGTACCCTTGGTAGTATAGCGCCCCAAATTAGGGGATCCACTTTCTACATCCTCCCGGAAATCTGGGTTTCTTATAATTACAAGTGCGAGGAACGCTCGAGAAAAGCAGTCTCTGCCCAGAGAGCCCAATATCCCTTAATTAAGGAATATACCTTAAATCATATATAGGGCTTCATATTATGATTTAAGCTATATTCCTTAATTAAGGGTGCCTCCGCACCAGCCAGGCCCATCCTCGCGGAAGCCTGGGGCAGCTTCCGGGTTTCAACTTCCCGGTGCCCAGAGAGCCAAATACCCCTTAAATAAGGTATACCTAGGGTTCCTTTAAGGGATCTATAAGGTATCTATATAGGCTTAGGGTTTAGGGGATTCTAATAAATACCCCTTAATTGAGGAATATAGCTTAAATCATATTATGAAGCCCTACATAATTTAAGCCATATTCCTTAATCAAGGGGTATTGGGCTCTCTGGGTGCTTTCTTTCCAAACCCACTGCACTGCACTGTCTGAGCCGCTTCGGAAAAACAAAACGCCCAGGCTTACTTTAGGGGCCTAAATAAATACAATACTAATTTGGAGGCGCCTAATTACAATCATGGTATTACGGGCCCCAAAACCCTATTCTAATTATATAGTTATTAAGGCCCCTCTAACTAAGATCCCTTTTAGCAACCCTTTTAGACCCCTTTAGATGAACCCTACTCTAATTATGTGGGTGGTTGTCAAAATTAGGGTCCCTTTTGGGGTCCCTAATATCATACGGCACCTAAGCTACTCCAAAAGGGACCCGAACTTTAACAACTACTATAGTTATTAAGGCCCCTGTATTAGACCCTCTGGCATTGGACAAGGCCGATGGAACCGGCCTCCACCTGGGCAACGGCCTGCGACCCACACGGGGTGCTAGGGTGCTCAAGGGGGGTAGGGGGAGGGGGGTAGGGGACTATACTTCCTTATTAGGCCCTGATTATGGGTATTAAGGCCCCGTAAGGTCTCTATGATAGGGTGTGGCGGATTGGGGAATTAGGCATGGAAACGGTCCAACGTCGAACTACCAGAAAGCGATGCTTTGCGTTCAAAACCTCAGTTCAAACTCCATCAATGGCACAAAATCAATCTGGACGCTGCGATTGCAGTGCCTGGGACTGTCCGTTCTGCGCAGCCATACTGCGAACCACAGCCAAAGCCTGCAGCAAGAGGCTGAGTTCCAGCAGCACTCCGTCTCTGCTGGTTGAGCAAAACCAAACCAGATCAACACCCGGCTCCTGACCGCCCTGAGAGCCTGAACTTAGACTTAGAAGCCTCACCGTGCCGCTGCCGTCTACGCTCGTTGTTTCGTTCCGATAAGCGATCTTCGCAGCACTGACTCAATGTACTATGATGTGAATTGTCGGGTTCCAAATCAAGCGGCAAGCGCTCTCTGACCCGAATAACGAGCTTAGCGTCGCAGAGCTGCTGCAAGGTCTGTCAGCCTGCTAAACTCTGATTGAAATACCGACATGCATTCTATGGCATTGGAAACCCAGAGCTCAAAAGAGAGGTTCAATTAAATTCAAAACGGCTGACGGGGACCTGGCTGCGCTCTCACGTTTCGGGACCGAGTGCGACCGATGGAGTGGCAAAAGAAAAGGCGCCCCCAATCCGGGGGCGGCTGCCATACTTCTGCCTGTGTATGTTACTAAAGGGACTACAGCCTTGCATACGGCTACATTGCATTGCGTCATACTTGCGATCCCGCCTGAGAAAACAGTCCGGCAAAGGCTAGAAAAAGAAAGCCGCCAGAAAGGGGCAACAGGCTTCCAAAGGCTGCTGCAATGCTCCAAATAGGCATCGGTCTTGAGCGTTTGGCTACAACAGAGGCAGAAATGAAGCCGTCTTAAGTGGACTTACTTTCGCTTGGAATCACGAAATAGTTCTGTTGTCGCGGTGGAGCTTCTCTATTTGTCCTACGATGTAATGTCGCGCGGCACTCGTAGTAGCTAGTGCTAGCGTTAGTACTAGTGCTAGGATTGGTGGTAGTGCTAGTATTCGTGATACTGCTAGTTATTGTCAGTGTCAGTGTTAGATGTACTAGTGTGACGGCCAGTAGTAGTAGTAGTAGTAGTAGTAGTAGTAGTAGTAGTAGTAGTAGTAGTAGTAGTAGTAGCAGCAGCAGCAGCAGCAGCAGCAGTAGTAGAGTAAAAACAATGATAGCGACAGTCGCAGGTGTAGGTAAGAAGATAGGTAGTCGTAATTTGTGTCGCTGTTGTTGTTTTTGCGGAGGACGAGTCTAGATAGAGTCTAATGTAGGGACGACAGGGCCTTAATATTTAGAACAGGGCTCCTTTAAGGGGGTCTATAAGGGCTACTGTAAGGGTACTATAATATAGTCATGATTAGAATTGGGTCTTGGGGTCCATTGTGCTAAGTGATTATTCAAGCCCCTGGATTAGAGTCTAGAGAACGACCATGCCAATGGCGCATCTTCGAGGTACAAAACGAGGCAAAGAATTTTGCAGCTGGGGCATGCCGGAATATTGAAAGCTACACATCAACATCGTGCTGTAGCATGCAGGGGCTGCAGAAGAGCCAAATTCTGATTGTGATCAGTCTAACTTTCGAGACCATTCGATGAATCATCTCGGCAATGTCCCGCTTGCTAGAAGAAGAATCGTCGTCCATGTCGGGCAAGCCACATGACAGAGGGAAGCCCAGTCGCTGCTGCAACGGGTCTTGCGGAGCAGCACATAAAGAGTTCGGGGAGGCCACATGGCCAGAGATTGAAGCTCGGCTGCAGCGATGACCTATCGCACGTTGATCGTGGCTCCTGAATAGCATATGCTGGGTGCGGTCTTGGTCATACGGAAGCAGCAAACTCGACCCGCTGCAAGCACATCAAAGGCAACGGTTATCCCTGACGACTTGCAGTTCGTTTGCCTGCCGGCACACTGCACATCCGTGAAGGCAGAACTTGCAAAAGCAAAGCTCCAGACCACTGCCAGAGCTGCGCTAGTGATAGGAAGTTCGGAGTATACTGCCTGCAAAGATGACAGATAGATGAAGATCTTGCAGACGCTCTTGGTCCTGAGCCGCTTGCCGGCCCTGTCACACAGGACGCTAGACTGTCCTGGTCCTGTCAGTCTCGAGCGATACACAGCTCGACTGAATCGAAAAGTGTGGCTGCTGGTGGATCCCCAAACTTTCAGAACATGAAGGCACTGAAGGCACCCGACTGAAATTCAAAACTCGAAGCTGCAAATCCTGAGCACTGAACACACGGGCTTTCATCAACCACCTTTCAGCAACGGAAAAAGATGCTTGGCAAGTGCATGCGGAAAGGTGAAGATGGAGAGTCGCTTCCGAAACCGACTTTCCAGCCGTAAAGCAGGCAACACAAAGTCTACTAAGGGGCGACAGATTAAGCTCTTTCCCCTTCAGCGGAAAATTCGCACACGAGCCCGCATCTTCTTTGCATGTGTAAAGAATTGTAGTTGATGCTTGGCAGCTTCACACTGGAGTCCAGCTTGCAATGACGTGGCCCCTGCAGATTCTGTATACTCGTGAAGCCGACGGTTTAGCAGTTTAGCGTCCTGAAGACCACGTGTCGCAGCCTGATCCCAGTATGACAGCTCCTTCAATAAGTACATGCCAGCATCTTTCACCAGTGGTGTCCTGTTCCATAGTAGCTCTATGGCGCTCGGCAAGCCCAAGTTGAAAAAGACAGGCGTGCCGAACACGGGAGCACACACAGCACGACAGCGTCCATGACTTTGGCCACAGCACCGCCCTTCAATTGGGGCCTTCTGGCCGTTTACAAGCATACCTTCTGCAAGGGTAGTAGTCCTAGTCACCGTTTGTCGAGGTCTATAGAGTCTAAGGTGCCGCTGTATGATGGTGGCAATAATCATGTTACGGCATTGTACTATAGTTGCTTGGTGAAGATACCCGATGAAACCCGCACACTCTGTCTCAAACTTCGACGCCAATTCCTAAACTCTGTCTGTCCGCTACGCCCGTCCCGGCGTCGCGCCAGCGCCAACCCCAAGTATCCATGGTAGCCGTTCGCAGGCTGACAATCGTCGTTCCCCTCGCCTTGCCCCGCTTAAGAGCCAGCTGTTCTTGCTGCCGACCCTGATGTCACTGATATTTTGGCTTTCCTACTGTTGATCCACCGTAATTAGTGTACTGCAGTTGCTACCGTGCTGGAGTGTGCTGTTGTTCCTCGCTACCACTTTATGTAACGGTCACGACAGCCAAACTCTGCACAGCGCCCACGCATGCACACACACACACACACACAATAGAAACCCCCCAAGTCTTGGGCAGTTTTGTTAAGGATTCGGGTTGGCGCAAAGTTCCAAAGTCCACCGGACATAGATTTCATGCCCACACGGCAGCGCACGTCAGCGCCTCCCAGGGTTTTCTGACTTTGTCTGCTGCCCCGGAAGCTTGGCTTAGCATGAGTTCGGGCATACTTGGAGGTTTATGGGTGGTAATATAGTAGGGCTGCAACTAGGACCAGGATAACTATGGTTCGAACCCATATTAGGGGACTTAGAACCCCAGTTATAACTACCCATGAACCTCCAAGTAGGTGTTCTTTCTGAGTCTTTCAGGAAAAGCTGGCCTTAAGCTGTGAGGCCTACGGCTTGCGGCTTTCTCTCAGGGTTTAGGGTTTAGCGCTTTCTCTCAGGATTCGGATCCAGATCCCCCTCCCCGCGCCTCAAGAGCCCAGCTTCACAGACACTCCCAGGCACTTGATGACGACGGCCAAATAGCCTCGCGTAAGTCATGATGTGAACACGAAGAGCGTATCGGGTGTAGAGTTTCAACAAGCTATATATGATGTATATATATATATATGTATTCATATTTATATTTATAAATGATTCTGTATAATTATTTGCGTTTGAAATGACTCGAAGCCATGACACCGACACCCATGCGTCAAAGCCTAAGCGGCCGCCTGCTGACCGCCATCGTCGCATCACCAAACAACACAGGAGCCCAGGCACAAGCCCAGAGAGCCCAATACCCCTTTATTAATGAATGTGGCTTAAATTATATAGGGCTTCATATTATGATTTAAGCTACATTCCTTTATTAAGGGGTATTGGGCTCTCTGGGAGGAGCTTCCGAAGTGCAATGAAAATCCGAGGCTTCCGCATCTGTAAACTGTATTACGTCTCAGCAGCTCCGAGTCTCTGGGATATGCTATATACCCCCCCCCTCAGAACCCTCACAAAAATCATATTCCGTAGTATGGACAGCCATACCTTAACCCCGAGGAACCTACACTTTTAAGGACTTATATAAAGAAATCATAATAAGGAACCCTAAAAAGGTAGGTTTTTCGGGGTTAAGGTAAACCCTAAACCCTAAACCCTAAATTCCTCAACCCCTAAACCCCTCAACCCCAAACCCCTAAACTCCCAAACCCCAAACCCCTAAACCCTAAGCCCTGGCCTGACTGAATGCAGCCGGGCTTCCGCAAGGGGCACGTGGCAGGCCAGAAATTCTTCCGCGAGCCTAAGGCGAGTTATGTAGGGGCCTTAAAAATTAGAATAGGATTTTGGGGGCTCCTTATGATAATTATGGAAAATATACCTCCAAACCCTGTTCTAATCATTCAGGCCCATATAGTATAACCGAATCGCATTTAAGCCTGTGCCGTGGCGATACCAGTCCGAAATAAATTTTGCCCTCGCTGCAATCTTATTTCCCGTCGTCAATCTAATCCCTCCACGCATCGTGGCTGTATTAATAGTAGTTGTTGCGTTGCAGTAGCAGCAGCAGTAGCAATAGCAGTAGCACGGAGCAGTAAGGAGCAGGAGTAGGAGTAGGAGTAGAAGTCGTCGTCGTGGTGGTAGTAGTGGTGGTGGTAGTAGCAGCGGTGGTATCAGGCAGTAGTAGTCATTGTAGTCTTCGTTTTGGCAGTAGTAGATGTAGTCTTAGTAGCACCTACAAGTAGACGTAGTAGTTCAAAAGACATTGTTGCGGCAATAGTTATGGTAGCCGTAGTGGCAGCGGATCACCAGCAGCACTGTGCTTTGGCCCTCAGCTCCTGTAGTTAGCCAGACATAACCCCAGGTGACGGTAAACTGATACTCTGCTTTAGTTGGGATTACAGTAAATATCCTCAATGTGACTCCATCAAACTCACTCTCACAAACCCTGAGTCCTAAACACGGGAACTCTACAATTTCAACCATCCGCGATGCCAGGCCTTGCTGAGGATCTCTGCGAAGGAGACGGTGGCCCAGGATGGGCGCGAGCCGTCCTTCTCGGAGGGACTTTGCACCTAGTATATAGGGTACCCAGAAAGGTACCATAATTTTGACAACCACCCACATAGTACTTACCAGCTGCAGGGCTCTGTACGATGTCATGATACATAGATGGGAGTTCCAGAAAGCTAGACTACCTTCTTCTGGGGGGGGTCCTTACAGTAAGTATCCTACCTGAGCCTACTATTTACGGAGCTGCAGCCTTATGACAGGGCTCTTACAGTACCACAAGCTGGGAATGGAGTGATCACAATCATTGAAATGGCAATGGGCGTAATTAACATGGCAGGGGGCTTGAAACGGATAGAATGCTGTTTAACGTATTATTGATTGTTCAGGCCCCTATACTAGTCTTCGGCGACCGGAAGTTTTCATTGCGCATTATCAGCAATGATACTGCATACAAGTGGTACTAACTTTTGTTGGCATTCTGCTGTCACGTCATGGTTGCCATGCGTCTTGCTACTCTTACGAACTGTCCTCCGGCCAGACCACGAAGCTGACGGTCTGGTTGTCCAAGTCGCTGATGACCTTCCAGCTGCATCATGGAAGTCTGACAGTCTGATAATCGAGAAGTGGGCTCGCTTGCTCCTGTTCCACATCGCTTTGAGCCCGAAGTATCATCATATCAAGCAAGCACAGCCAGCACCTGAAAGTGCATCCTCATCACCATATCCCACAGCGACATCTCGCATGACGATGCTGCAACTGCAGCAGCAGCAGCAGCCCGGATCACATTGTGGCTAGCTTAGGCCCCGGTCAATCTAATCGAACCCTAAACCCTAACCGGTTACTATAGGGGTCTTAATAAGTAGATTAGGGTTTTGGGGCCCATTATATTTATAAGGAACCCCCAAAGTAGTATGGGTAAGTATTCAACCCCCTATAGTAAGGCTCAAAGAGCTGAGAGCTCAAGGAGTAGTCCTTCACAGGCCCAAGGAAATGTGCCTCGAGCCAATCGCCCACTTCCAGGCACTTCACGCGCTGCGAGCAGCGTTCCACCTCCTCATGCACGCGAACGCCTTGGCTTCGGGGTTCTGGATTTGGAGGTTTCCGAAAATAGGGGACCCTAATATATATATATATATATATATATATACATATATATATATATAGTATCCTAAATAGTGGTCTTTATCATAAGGACCCCGAAACGAGGTACCGCTACAACAGCCTACAGCTCGGGGTGTAGGCTTCATCCTGCCCGGTAAGTATCGGCCATGTGCGCTGCAGAAATACACCAAGGCTTTTTATACCATAACTATAATAAGTAACCCCCAAAATAGTATAGGTAATTATTAAGGCCTGTATAGTAGGGTTTTGAAATAGCACTGGCTCGCACTTCGAAGTCGGTCTTGTCAAGTGGAGCCAAACAATTGGGGGACAGTTGTACTCCGGTTGATGATATAAATCCTGCATGACCTTAAGGACCCTAAACTATGGGAGTTATGGTATACTCCTTATTATGGGTAATGCAGGATTTATACCATCAACCGTCTCGATGTTTGCTCGCCATCTGCGCGGCTGCTCGTTGCCGCCGTTCCAATAGGGTTGTCCGCTGCTAGTCGAACATCTCTCTGTGTCATCACTAGCCGAAAGCTACAATGACTACTACGATTTCACCAGCAATACAGGGGCCTTAATGATTAGAATAGGGCTTTGGGGCCCATGATACTATATTTATAAAACGGAACAACAAAATAGTATAGGAAATTATTTAAGCCCCTATAACTGTATTGTAGTACTGCAGACCGGTAGCAGATGCGGCCGGTGCGGTTGGCGAACACGGACACGATCCTCTGGATGTTCTTTGTGCACGGCAGATCCGACGAGAGAATGAAGCCGACCTTGACCGCTCGGCGAGGGCACACTTGCAGGTTCATGGGTAGTTATAAGCGGGGTTATAAGTCCCCTAATATGGGTTATGAGTCCTCTACTATGGGTTATAACCATAGTAATCCGACTTTTGACCCTACTTATAACTACCCATGAACCTCCAAGCAGGTCATGATTTGCCACTCCACCCTGCGAGGCTGCACTCCTGCCAACCATACGGTTGATGATGCAAATCCTGCATTACCCATAACAAGGAATATACCAAGATTCCCAAAGTTTAGGGTCATTAAGGTGATGCAGGATTTTTATCATCAACCGTAATGACAGTAGCTGGCAGTACTTGCCCTTCGGATGGCGGTGGCATTCATGCAGCTGAGTGACTCCGTCTGCACTGCAAAGCTCTCCCTCAGTGAACTGCACCTCAGCTGCAGAACAGACAATTCAGATATGGGCAAGCATGCGCGATGCTGTTACGCATGGTCTGAGTGCTGCCACCACTACCACTCCTACTCCAACTCCGACTGCCCTCTAGCTCCTCCTCCTCCTTCTCCTGCAATACCATGCCTACGACGACGACTACTAGGACGAAGACTTCGGCTACGACGCGTGAATATGACTACAAGGTCACGGTGGAGTAAGGCGCCTAGGTGTGTACGTTGCGGCTTCTGGAGAGCACCACACCTGTCGATGTGTTGACTATTTAATATGGGGGTTTCCAAAAATTAGGGGCTCATTTATTTTGTGGTCCTTATAATAAGGATCCTACAATTTTAGGGTACCATATTAGGGTGTCCTATTTTCGGAAACTCCTATTTTGTCTGGGAGGGTACTTTGATTTTGGTCGATTGTCTCCTCGTTGCTGTTTCAGACTGACGCGCTTGCTTGGATGCAGATGCATTCGGACATTACGACTTTCAAAATGGAAGCACGTAGTTGTTGGAGACGAAAATGGGCAGTCTTCCCCAAAACATTCAAAGCACCCCGCAGGCCTGGTGCTTCTGAGAAAGCCAAAAACCCAGAATCTGTGTCATCGGATGCAGGAGCAATGTGCGTATTCATGGCCGGCCCCCCTCCTCCCGCATCCACCCTTCCCGCCCCCTCCCCCTACTGCTGCTACTACTTACTACTTACTATCTTTTGCTTCCTGCTTACTACATGCTGCTTACTGCTTGCTGCTTACTGCTTACATCTACTTACAATCAACTCCTACTCCTACACCTACTCCTACTCTGACTCATAATCATACTCCTATCCCTACTCTTACTCCTACTGCTGCTGTTACTGCTACAACTACAATGACTACTATTGCGTCTAGTACTACTCCTGCTGCTACTACTCTCCCAGCTCGAGCTCTTAGTGCTGGCTCAGGCGCTGCGTAGCGAGAGACGCCACTGAAGTGAACCCGGTTCTCGCAGATGATGCTCAATCTTCCCTGACACGTCAGTCACGAAACCCTTTCAGGCTCTCCAAGCCGTCCGAGCTCTGAAGCGAATCAGCGTGCTGCCTTGTTCGAGCTCTTCGTGAAGGTGCGTGCATCCTGCGACAGCACACCCATGCTGCTGTTCCTTGGCTGGTGCTGGCAGTGCTTCCGGACCATCCCCTGATCCCTACTATTCGCATAGGTAGCCGTGAGTCATTGGGTCTTGTCATTGTTGTCATGACACTGATGACGACTCCGACTGGCGGCGATGATGATGAGGATGATGATCATGGTGAGGATGAGGATGAGGGTCATGTAGGGATGACTGTTACCGCTGCTGCAATGTGCGTGATGTCGTTGATCCGTTTCTTGTCGTTAGAGCTGCTCATCTATGCGCTGACCACGATGCAACACCAAAATTACCCTAGCCCGGCAGCTACTTTGGCTGCCTCTGATCGAAAACGACGTCGCGATGATGACGAGGACGACTGCGACGATTGCTTAACGCTGCAAATGAGCTACTGTAACGAGCTTGCTAGTTGCTCCTGTTCGCGGGACTGCTTCTATCTTTGAAACAGGCACTTTACCATGACACCAGCTTGTTGTTCTCCTACACAGAGTTTTCAAGACAAACAACCTCGCAAGACCTCGCAGCTGCTGGACATCCAAGATGCTTCTGGTGGAAGCGATGGGTCGATCCGAAGGTGGGGCCTCCGCGTTGGGTTCGGACCGCTTGCCTTCAACACTCAATTTTAGCTGTTTCTTCAGGGTTATATTAACCGAAAAACTAAGAATTATATCTAAGTACCCCTAAGAAGATTGATTCTACCGCTTGGTTTTGTGTTGATGCCTTGGCTGAAGCGGCCTGGTTTCGTCGCGGCATGTCCCGGCAGTACCCCTTGGGCCTTCCAATGGTTTGTGATGTTTCTTCAAACAGTGCGGTCCAATGCTTTGCACCCAAAACCTAAACTGTTCAGTCGATAACTTTGCCTACCCTTCAGGACAGCGCAAGTCTGTCCACACTTCGCGCGGCCTCCTTGGAGATAGGGTTCTGTCTTACTTACCGGCAGGGATCACTGCTACTGCTGCCGCTGCTGCGACTGCTAGGACCGAGGCTAGGGCTACAATAAGTGCAATAGTGCGAGCGCTGCAACTAACTACTACCGCCACACTGTCACTGCTCACTACCACAACGACACACGACGGCAACGACGACGACATCGTCTCCGTGACTCCTAGTACTACCTACTACTGGCAACCACTAAGTTACGTCGATAATGCTGCTATGGATCTTTGTACTTTGTGCCTTCTCTGACAGGTCTTTTCTCGGCCCGCCTTCAGCATACTTTGGCAGTGGCACAATGGCTTTGGCCTGGCCACTTCAAGTTCATGATCTCTGCACTTGAAGCAACATTAAGCAACATGTTTGTGCACGGAAACGGCCTCCTGCTGCTGTTGCTGCTCCTCATCCTCGGGATAGCCCAATGCATTCTGTGGGGTCATCTGCATCTGGTTCCTTGGAGTGTCGACAATCCCAATCAGCAAGGTTGCATCGACACAAGTAGAAGCAAGCCCATCTGACATGTCCAACCGTCCAACCCATGCATGTGCACGAGCTCACTTGAATATGTACAAATTACCTCGCAACACGAATGAGCGGCTAGAGACGGTCTTGCCAAGCTCAGTCAAAGCAAGCTGCGAAGGCATCATCATGGGCATGAAGTTCATGGGCACCGCCACCAGCATAGTCTGCTGCGCCTACGCAGGAACGGACAACCAAGTTCAGCATTGAGTGCAAACCATGTATGGTCCCTGAAACAACAGGAATTGGCAGCTAGACAGCCTGCCCTTGCGTCTGCATCTGCCCCTGCACTTGCCTGAGTGCATGTCTGACATCTGCCCATCAATCATGTTGCGTCGGAATCGTGTGCATAAGCTACCGGGATCCTGGTGCAAGCTAGACATCTGGAGGGGGGATTGAACTTGGCTGTGTCTGCGATCGGCCACGGAAAAAGCAGCAATTACGATCAGCAAGCCGCCGCCCCCTCACTTGCACGGCACGACATGCAGGAAGCTCACTCACAGAAATCCCTGGAGATCTGAGTTAATTAATATGGAGACAGCCACGAAACAGAACCGAGATATTTAAGCTCAGGGGCTGCATCTGCAACTGCAACTGCTGCATTTGCATTTGGGCCTGCTGTTGCTGCTGTTGCTTCTGCTGCTGCAAACGCTCCAACTGCAGCTGTTCTTGGCGCAATTGCTCCTGACGCAATTGCTCCTGGCGCAACTGCTCCTGACGCATTTGCTCCTGGCGCATCTGCTCCTGGCGCAACTGCTCCTGACGCAACTGCTCCTTGCGCAACTGCTCTTGGCGCAACTGCTCCTGATGTAACTGTTCCTGACGCATCTGCTCCTGGCGCATCTGCTCCTGGCGCATCTGCACCAGTTGAATTTGCCGCATTTGCTCTGCCAACAGTTCTTGCTGGCGCAATTGCTCTTGCTGCTCAATCAAGTAATTCTCTGGCGCCTGCTTTGCTCCAGGCCTCATTCATGCAGCACTGGGGCAAGGACAGGTGCAAGAAGCCATGAGCCTACTTCTGCTGGGATCTGTCAGGGTGGAAGAGCTGGTGTAGCGTCATCCTCTTTGCATTCCGAGTGACACGTAGAGGTCCTGAAGCATCAACATGAAGCTTACAACCCTTAACCCTAACCCTACAACCCTCCAGTAAAACCCTAAACCCCTAACCCCTAAGCCCTACAATCCTCCAGTAAAACCTAAACCCCCAAACCCAAAAACACTCAAAGCCCTTAACACCGCAGCTCTCAAGCAGAAGTCCTCCTCATCTGTGTCCTGACAACACATGCAGTTTACATACATCTGTATATATATATATATACAACTGTTTATATATATATATACATGCTATATGAGGCCCTAAAGCCTCGGCCTAGACCGACAAGTTCGGGATCTTTTCTGGCGCGAAGCACTTAAAGCAATATCAAACTCGTCGTCCGACTCACGTCCGATTGCAAAACATGTGCGACAGACAGTTCCAGGATAGGACACCGAAGCAGGGAAAGCCACTGAGCGAACCTTTGTGCAAGTAGCTTCTATAGTAGTTTCAGTTGTTCTGCGAAGTGAATTCCGACCTTTGCACCACCCAGGCAGGGGCATGCGCTGAGGGCCCAACCGGCACGAACTCCTCCAGGCTGTCCGTGGCGGCCGTGCTCCACGACCTCAGATGCCGGCTCTTTGGCTATGTGTTTATATATACGCATATGTATCTATGTATGTATATATATATATATATGGTACCACCCCCTCCGGTACCCAGGTTGTGTCCTGTTCAAGTCAGACGCCTTGTCCCTAATATTTGTTTGTGTTCCTTGGTCATTGCGTCTCTGGGAAAGCACGTTTTCGTTTACTGTGGCTCCCTGGGCTTCTAAGTGTAGCGTCTACTGTGTTGTTGCTCCCGAGCTTTCTCCAAATCGATGAAACGTGCTGGAATTGTCGCAAAAACCAACAATTTCCATGATCTGTCTGTTGGGAATCATGGGAAAGTGTTGGTTTTACCAACATTTCCAACAATTTCCATGATTCCCGAAACTATGGCTCGGGCTCCCGAGGTTTTTCCAAATTCATGGAAATTGTGGGAAATGTTGGTAAAACCAACAATTTCCATGATTTGATTTCTCTGAGGGGAATCATGGAAATTGTTGGCTTTACCAACATTTCCAACAATTTCCATGATTCCCGAAACTATGGCGCGGGCTCCCGAGGTTTTTCCAAATTCATGGAAACTGTTGGAAAAGTTGGTACGACCAACAATTTCCATGATTTCTCTGAAGGGGGATCATGGAAAGTGTTGGTTTTACCAACAACTTCCATTATTCCCGAAACTGCGGCTCCGGCTCCCGAAGTTTCTCCAGATCCATGGGAATGGTCGAACATGCTGGTTTCGCCAACATTGTCCACAGTACATATTTCAATACGTTGTTACCGAAAGTTGCGGTTGAGCAGATCTTACGTACTCGTGCGAGGCGTTTTGCAGACAAGCCGGTAAGGTATTTGCATCCTTGATTAAACTCACTAGTTGGTCCAACACGAAGCTAGGTAATTCAAAGTCTCCGCTTAAAGACACTACTGTGGGAACACCAGTTCATGGGTTTTCTGTTTATCACGTACAAGGCTGTACTCCATGTCTAAGATTCAAAATTTATTATAAGAAAGCTATTGCTGCACGACCAAGCTTAACTGGCTTAATCATCCACTTCTTGAGATAAATGTAGAAGGATCTTCTTATGTTGCTTGGTGTTTGCGTGGGGGTCTTTGGTCGTTGTGGTTGTGTATTCTTTTTGGTGTGGCACTGGTGCTTACAAAAAACTAAGAGCCCGTAGTCAAAAGACTGCCATGTGAATCAGAATTCTGACATACATCGTTGTCAACTTGTCATCATTTGGTAGGTGCAGACTTTCGAAAACGATTCTGCGACCAATAAAATGGATAAAACCTGTATGATGCACGCACTTTTGATGAACTGCACTCGGATTAAGCATGTCGAAGTCATCTGACGTGAAAAAACTATAGTCGAACTAATGAACTACAACATACAACCTAGCGTGTAACACGCAGCCCCGGCGTGTTGGATCACGTTTGATTTGGAAGACGCACACAACCCACTCTCAGCAGGTAAACAGCAAGCAAATGTGTGACTTGGTTAACCATCATCCTACCAAGAAGTGTTTGGAAGCACAAGTGTACGTATTCACGTGGTGCTCTCGGGTAGGTTTATACTCAACTTAGCAGAATGTATAAAACAGAGGACTCAGCAGGTACTTCATTTACGTTATAATGCTTGGCTACTATTAAGCAAGGTTCCCGAACAATATACGAAGCAGTCTGAATGAACAATCACAACAGTAATTGACACAGTAAAACTTGATGCAGAAATTAAACAAGCCGGGTGGTACATGGTCCTAAATGGCCTGGTATTGGTGAAGTATGATAGCCACTGTAACAGGAATAATGGCAATTTACAAGATGTGATAACAACACTGTGAAAGGTAATATTAAAACCACACTTGGCATTTTGAGTTCGATATAGCAGAACAGAACATGTAGCAGTTTCATGACTGGGAAAAGAAACGGAGATCGGATTCCTAAGGCAATCGAGATTATACTTGCAGTAACAATTGCCAAGCCTACACACACCATCGTGAAACACGATTTCATACTTTTGTCGCTATTGACTGCTCATTTGACAGACACGCATGAATCATTGTACAGTGCTGCGGAAACTAAAGGCTTTGACAAGTATACTGACACTATATGACACTGCTTTAGGCTTATTCCATATATGGCTGTATGAACCAATGAACACAGCAGTTCATGTGAGAGACTGCAACACCCACCACAGCAATGACATTGTTGCCTGTGTAAAAAACCATAACGACAGCCAATTAAACATAGCCACTATCCACCTTGATCCGAAATCTGCGTGCATGGCCTTGGGGATGCTACAGTATCACCTCTATGCCGTGCAAAGCTCTTTCTCTTACTGGGTTTCAGTAGGCCTGCTTCGCCATACCCTGCAGTTTGTCACACTCGCTCACTACTAGTACTATATGTCGGCTTATCGCGACCATGGGCGTGCACTTGCAGCCTTTTCTGTCCGACTTCCTTCGTGCTATCAGCACAACGACGAAAACCTGGGTACCTGAGGGGGGGGGGGGGGGGCAGCATATATATATATATATATATATGCATGTGTGTATGTGTACCTGTGAGTGTGTATACATATATGTATATATATATATGTATGCATATGTACATGTATATGTATCTATGTGTATATATATCTATATATGTATATATATATATATATATATATATATACCTGTGAGTGTGTGTGTGTGTATGTATATATATATGCATATGTACATGTACATGTATATGTATCTACGTGTATATATATATATATATACACACACACATACGTGTCCTGCGGCTTGCCTTTGGTTGGCTGACGGTTGAGTCGCGAAGACGGAAATACGATAATACGGGCCTGCGCATTGTACCACTGACCTTGCTGCCCGACAGCCCACAATCCATGAAACGCTTGAAGTCCTCGCTAATCTCAATCCTGCCGGATTTCACGCGAAGCGCGGAGCTCGTTTGCTTCATTGGCCCAACGCGCAAGATCTCAGCATTGCCCTATCTCGTTCGCGCGTGTTGCCCCTCGAGTTCGATGTTGACAACATCGGCTGACAAATATGCCTGATCCCATTTGAAGCAGTGCCCCCTTCTCGTTCCCTACAGCGACCGACCACAAAACTATTGCCACCCGTACACAAACTGTAGTATTGATTGCACACTATATCAGTCGCTCATGCGAATTCTGAACATCGGCATCAACAAGCAGAGAGACGGGGAGACCCCATCGTAAGGGGGCCTGCCCTGGTGCCCTTCCTCTCCGAAATCTGGAGATGCCTGACCCTACACCCCTAACACCAAACTTCGTTGGTCTCCTTCGATCCTTGCGGAAACCCCGAGCCCTAATCCCTAAACCCTAAGCCCTAAACAGCCCAGGGGCCACTTCTCTTCCGTGCTCTGTGTAGGCTTCTCGTCCTTGACGATCCTTGGTTCTCGGAGGCTGCTGGTGGGTCTGCACTGATCTCGAGAACCTACTTGGAGGTTCATGGGTAGTTATACGTAGGGTTATAAGTAGGATAACTATACTTCTAACCACCCATATTAGGGGACTTATAACCCTACTTATAACTACCCATGAACCTCCAATTCATTCAGGGGCCTCAACAACCAGAACAAGGCATTCGGTTACATTATACTACCGTTATCATGTCAAACCCCTCAAAGTAATAGTGGAATTTATACTAAACTGGAAAGAAACGCTTCAGACAGCTTCTTGCGTCAGTCATCTAGCGGACTCAATGCCCAAGTGCTACGAGGAACGTATATGAAATACAAGTAATGTAGCAGACAGCAAGGTTATAAAGATTTTATACTATACCATACTACACCATACTTTATACCATGTTATGCTATACTACACTATACTTGAAATTATACTATACTATACTTCGCTCTACTATCTTACATTTTCACTATTTATACAGTACTGTACTATGTCATAAGTTATACGATGTTCTGTTACTATTTTGTTCGCGATTTCAATACCATACAAGCCTAAATACTTACAAACAATTGCTTAAGGGCTCCTTATTATGATTATGGTATAACGTAATTACCCCAACACCCTATTCTACTTATTACATGAGCCTCAAACCCCTATCATAACCATTGAAAGGAAGCCGTTAAAGTAGTGTAGGTAAGGCTCCTAGATTATGTCTCTTTGGGGCTCAAAGGATGATCTTTGCGCTCGAAAGGCACTTTGAGGCGCGAGACTCCGTGAGCAGTGACGGCAAAGCCGTCCGGTGCAACGGCCCTGTAAGACAAACAGTATATATATATATATATATATATAGTATGGTGTAGTATTGTAGTATAGTATAGTGTAGTATAGTTAGTATAGTATAGTGAAGTATAGTGCAGTATAGTGTAGTATAGTGTAGTACAGTATCACACTATGGCATATATAGCAAGTATTTAAGCCTGTAACACAGTCCCAACACCGATGCGGCGACAGGGGTGGAGGTTCTAGAGTGATGGCCGTGATGGTTTGGGGGGGGGAGGGGGGGGGGGGCTGCGATGGTGATGGTTGGGGGTGGGGCTGCGGTGGCGGCGGTCATTCCGCCGCCGCTGAGACTTTGTCAAGGGGGTTCAAGGAGCAGCGCCATCATCTGTTGTAACTCATGGTTTCGCCCGGCGAATAAGCTGCACGTGATCTTGAAATTGTCAATTTAATGCTACATAGGGAAGATGGCGTTCAACCGTGTGCGAGCAAGCCTAGCAAGCAGAACAGCGGCCAAGTAGTCGCACAATTTCACTGAGACTTCTGTAGGCCTCTCCCAAGAAGTACAGATACTAGAATACTTCACTAACACATACTAGTACACGCCGAAGACGCCTTTCTTGATGCCTGCACATGCAAGGAGTAAAACTGAGACTGCTGTACGTCTAGAGTTGGGTTCAGGGCTTAGGGTGCGACCTGCACCTGCAGTTCCGCAGATGTCTGGAAGGTATTGTTGGAACCTGCAAGTGCACTCCTGTATCCGGCCAACTTCCAATTGACAGTCTTGTTATTAACATGTCTGCCAGGACGATCATTCTCTTCATCATCAACACCATTCTTGGATATTCGGATATTCTTGGTATTCTACATTCGTCAGACTGCGAGTCAATTGGTGATTCCAAGAATCGCTGTCGCATCGTTGACGGAGGCCTGCTCAGAGCAGAGCTCTGCCACTTCTCGTACACAGGCAAGATATACTTTCATATCCTATCATGTACTATACATACAATTCACTCGAGCATACTGGCTCTAGGTGTGTAACAAATAATGATTTGCAATACTATCGAACGCCATAGTACATGAAAATGAACTATCATTTGCGAATACAAATTATGCTCATGATAAAACATACCATGCTCTACTCTTTTTGTCTAGATAAAGGAACGAGGCATGATCTGACACGCAGCGGATACTTGTGAGAATCGCAATCGCAACGACTAAAACTGAACATACGGAGGACTTCCCCAAAGAGGAAGAACACGAAGAAGACGAAGGAGGAGCCCCAAAAAACACCTAAAGGTAACATGTTGAAGGTATGAAGGTGGTAGGGCCGGGTAGGCTTCAGTAGCATTTAGATACGTCCTCTTTGCGTCTTAAACGAACCGTCATAGCAAGGCCTCCTGGGTCGTCCACGCGAAATCCGTCATGTCCTGTCCATCTGTTAAGAAGTTTCAGTTTCGGGTCTTGGAGCCATGGAAGCTGGAGGTCCTGAACACCGTGCACTCAACTGTGCGAACCTAGCCACCGACTCGAGGCTTAATTGTTTGTGAGGCTGTCATACCATCACATACCATCAGATCCACCAATGTCGACCCGGTGCCCAGTTGCACCTCATCGTCCGAAGCAACATCTGCCCAAGACTTGCGCTCGGGCTTGCTCGGAACCACGACCTGCCGGTTCGAGGAGGCTGTTCACCCTCACTCACCCTTGTAGCAGAGCACCGACGCATGCTCACCAAGCCTGCGTCTGGATTGGGCTTTCTTCAGTCGTGATGGGCTCTGGCTTTGCAACCTGAGTGCAGAAGTTCTTCCCTGAGGATCCATGTCCCGATTGGACGATCTCAAACGGCAGGAATCTCGCTGAACACCCCATCGTGTGGGCCAGGTCACTGGCTTCGTGTCCACCACCTGCAGGTGCTACATTCGGTTGGGCTGACCTATCAAAAGCTTGGTTCCATGCTCTGAGCTTCTAGCCGAACCCTCAAGCCATCTCAAGCTTAAAAGCCCCCCAACCTAAGCCCTAAACCCTGAATCCTAAAACCCTAAAACCGAATATAGCCGAACTTCCGACCGAAACCTGAACCTGGTCACGGGCGCCTGGGCCTTCTTGATTTGACGGCGGCGTGCGGTTGCGGAAGCATAGCGGCCAAGGTCCAACAGCACCTGCACGGCACGGTTTCAGGCTCTCTATTCGCGAAGCAGCTTGTGACGATTGCTGCATGCGACCTTGAAGCCACTCGCAAAGCAAGGGATTTCAAATTGTCATGTGCCAACAGCCCTTTTAGGTAAACAGTTCACTCCTGGAGCCACTCTGGACCTGGCAGTCGAGCTCTCAACCCGAATATAGGGGCCTTAATAGCTAGAATATGGTTTTGGGGCCCATCATACAATAATTATAACAAGGAACCTCCAAAATAGTATTGGTAATATTTAGGCTCCGACATTAAACTAAACCATGGCTGTCAGAACGAGGACCCGTTTTCAGTATCGTGGTGCGATTGTGGCCCTGCCAGCACTGCACGACTGCGAGCGACATAAAGGCCAAAACGAACACCAGACTGCGGCGGGAGCACGATTCATAGGACCCCATAGCTAGAGTAGTACCACACTGCTTGAGCAACACATCGTACTCATAGACTCACAGCACTGGCACCCATAAGTGGTCATAGCATTCGTCATTCTCACTGCTGACAACAGTCGCAAACATCGGCGAACCGGCGGGCATCATGTCAAGTTTTCTCGCAACTTTGCGTCGATCTGGTGACAACTGTAAAAGGTGATTGGGGCAGCGCAAGAGGGATGCAGCCTTCTCGTCATCAGAACTTGGCACACCGAAGTCATCGAAGTCGTTGCAGGGCCTGGCGTGAGGCCGGATGCAAGTAAGCCAAGCAGCGAAAACACACCAGCAAACATGGACGAATAGATGCGTGCAAATTGGTGATTCGGTGGTAGGAAGGCCTGCGGACCTACTAGGTCAAGGGGTTTAGTTGCTGAGATTCTGGAGAGTGGGGGTGGGGTCTGCAAAGGCGGCCCGGCGACGCTAGCATGAGAAACTCTTCCGGCCAGTAGCAGCGAGCTGATTGTGGTGACGCCTACGAAGACTGCTGCTGTGCCTGCTTCAAGCCGAGGTCTCATCTGCTATCATCTTCATCGTCTTCTGCGTGTAGAATCCTCCCCTTTCTCACGATCATCGCTTCTTCGTCATCTGGCCATCATGACCAGCGATATCATGTTTATCGAGTTCATGATGATGATGATGATGATGGTGATGAAGACCATCACCATCACCATCAGTACGACCATCGTGCCTTCCCACGATAGTCCGACAGACAGACCTTGTCTTTGCCTGATCTTCTTATGGATGGGATGCTGGAACCGGCCTGCTGAAGGCCTTCCTGCCTTCGAAGCTCGTGGAGTTCATCATCGTTCAAAACGCGCTTGGGCCTTGGGTCAACTAAGGCTTATCACTGGTGGCATGCTGAGGCTGCTACGATTCTAACTTCAGCGGCTTCTGCTGTGTTTGTCTTGGTATTGGGATCGAGTTTAGGAGGCGGAGGAGAAGCGGTAGACGTCATCGTCGTAGCTGCTTGGTGCGAAACCGTCAAGGCATGTGCAACGCTGTTGCAGTGGGGGGCACTTCTGCTGCAGTGGTTCCATTCATCACAGGCATGTCCGTGGCAAGTGTGCGATGGCACTAGCAGGCAGCAATCATCAGCCACCGTAGGATTGGCATTCATCAGCACAGAGTTGACGTTAGTCTATGTTCGTGGATCATAGCCCTGCCGCATTCTGAGTCGGTCGGATTACAGCATCTGTCAGCACATGTGGTAAGGCTGCAAGGACTCCACCAGAAGGGAACAGAGTGGTCTAGCGAGCTACCGGGAAGTAGATGCTGAAGCCGCCGTCCCAAAGCCCTGAAGCTTCCGCTGCAAAGTCCTCAGAGCCCAGCGTCGGCTGATCTCACGCAACAGGGTGGTGAGCTCGAGCCAAGCAAATCAAGCTACAAGGGCAGATCTGATGGATCCGCAGCTCACGCAACAGCACGGACAGGAAAGCTTAATTGTTTGAGCTTTACAACAAATCGGCGTGAATGAAACTGAACCGCAGAGTCCTGAAATCTGAAGACTTTTTGCGCCCGGGCGCAGCAGAGGCCATCATCGCAACTGGATGAGAGGCGGTCTGAAGAGCAGCAGGGCAGACTGTGGCCCTGCTACTTTTCGCAGGCCCGAAGGGGGGCCCACCCTGGCTGTAGCGATCAACTGGACCTGGCATGACCTGGGCTAAACTCAGATGATCTCTGGCGTTGATAGCTTCAGCCATGCAAACAGTGAAGGCGCCGACGCACGCTTTTGAAGCGCAGGTCGAAGCTCACATAAAGTGGCAATGTTTATTCGAGGTTTGAAAGGATCCTCGCTTCTATACGTCTATGCAATTGCTTCGCGAAGGTGCGAGATCTCCATCTTTCGGACAGGCTACGGCTTTAGTCAATGTCATGACACAGTGTCATGTCGAGTTCTCGACACTTCGCAGCATCGGCAGCGGTGGCTCAAGACAGCCGTCGAGTGGGCAGCAGGCAGAGTTCGGATCCTGTCTGTCCCAAAACCTGTACAAGCAGCAAGAGGTGTGCAACCTGTAGATGCCTGGGCAGGTCTCAAGTTTGGAGCTCGGCACTAGCTTCATGCCTGCGTGAGAATAATTTGCAAGCTCGGCCAGTTGACTAGATGCATATCGATTCGCACGGCAGTAACACCATGTTCCTGGTCTTTCGTGGTGGCACTGCTTGCTTTGTGTACGAGAACCCTCTCTCGTCCACGAATACTTGGACATAAAATTCGTTGGTAAGGGCATGGCAGGCATGGCACCAGCAAAGACAATGCAAGGAAGCTTGCAATCACTGCACGCTGCAGATGTATACCTGTCAATTTCCATCGCTCTTCGCCAAGCGTGCAGCCCTTCGTAAAATTGAAAAACTGAGGGCGTTCCACGGCTGTGAGCCATCGAGATAAGGCTGAAAAGTTGCCGCGAAAGCTGCGTCCTCCGAACAAAAACGACCTAGTTTGCAGCCAATGGCTGCGACTACGAGGTAGAGCCTCAGGTCCGCTGTATAGAGGGGAAGATCACAGCGCCGCCCACATCAGCGCTGTTGGCGCTGTTGGCGACTGCTTCCCGAAGAGACTGCGGCGAGGGAAGGCGAGAGCATGTAAGACTGAGCCTGAATGCTGACTTCTCAACCGGTGAAGAGGTTCGCACTCTGTTGCATGCTTACTTAAGCTGATATACTCGTACATGGTGTATAAAACTACTAACTACACAGTCGGGGCTTTAACAGCCGACAATGCCACAATGACCTACTTTCTGAAATTCTGAAGCGGCTGCGCGCCCAAGCCTTTAGGAGCCCAGCGCGACGGAGACGCCGAGGTGCTTGATGACCACGGCGAGGTAGCCTCGTGTAAGAACCGACAGCCAAAAACACGGTCCTAAGGGTCACACCGATCTGGGGTATTCTACTGTATTTATAATGAGGAACCCCCAAAACAGTATAGGCAACTTTTAAGGGCCCCTTTATTAGCAAGAAGAGGAAGGCTCCAAGGCAATGCCATCATCAAGCTCCCGTAGCCGACCCGCCAGACCCCCCACCACAGGTCCCTCCGCCTAAAGAAAGACCATGACCATGACCAGTACACCACCCTCTAAAAAAAAGGACCCTAGAAGGAACCCTAATTTAGACAAGTACCCAGATAGTACAAGTAATAGTAAAAACAAATCACGGCCATACCAGAAGCAGCAATGTCGTCAAGATAAGAACGACGATAGCCTCATCTTCAACAAGGTGCAAAGCTTCGGGCACTCGGCCTTTGTTCACGTGTGCCCCGAAACTAATGAAAACTCAGTGGTATAGTGAGCATAGTGGTATAGTGACAGAGTCTGACAGAGGATAAGCCTTGCGTGCGCTCACAACCAACACGTGGAACAGTTGAAGCCCTGCACTCTCACTATAACACTGGTGCTCCCGAAACCCTAAACGCCAAACGTGCGAAAAGTGTTGCAGCTCCAAGCAGCCACAGACGCTGCGTGGCAGGCCATTCACACCGCGCGCACGAGCCTCGGATCTTATATCTTCATCCTCGTCCCTGCATTTTACGGCTTTGGCGGGTCTAGGCAGCCCTTGGGAGAAAACTTAAAGTCCGGGCCAAATGCAGAGCTCTATCCCGGTGCAGATCTCATGCAACGCAATCTGCACATATCAGGTCGAATTGACCGGAGGCACGGGGACAGGCGCATCCAGGTCTAGAACCCCGCAGATACTGCCTTCAAGACCATACTGTCATGGTTAGGATCCTATACGAACTATACTATAAATTTGGTTACCAAAAAGAGGAACTGAAATGGCGACTACAGGCAGAATTGTTGTTGGTAGCTGTGGAACAGTGCTGCAGCCGTACACAGATCCTAGACAAATCTCACCGCCGTAGCTACATTTCCCGAGGCCCACCTGCGCCAGAGTCTCCTTGAAAGAGACGGTGGCAAAAGATGGTTCTGAGCCGTCCTGGGAGCTGCGTCATGTAAGTTCGGGATTTAAGTCCGAAGATTCAGCGATGGCTTCTTGCATAGGCCGAAAAACCAAGCTTCAAATGGTCAGGGGCAACCTCTAAAAATGGACACGAATCAACATGCAACGCTCAGACCCTGGAAACACACTAGCAGGGGAGCGAAGGGCCTTGGGCCAAACGGTGAAGCTAACGGTCTGCTGGGTGAGGTCGCTGCACACCTGCACAAAAGCATGCAAGCAACCGTGCCAAAGACAGAGTGGCAGCTAGCTTGCGGCAGTGGCGGTCGTGGTGGCGGTAGTGGTAGTCGTAGTACGTACTGGCAGTGTAGTAGTAGTAGTAGTAGTAGTAGTAGTAGTAGTAGTAGTAGTAGTAGTAGTAGTAGTAGTAGTAGTTGTTGTTGTTGTAGTTCAAGTAGTAGCAGTAGTAGTTAGTAGTGGAAGCAGTAGAGTAGTCGTCGTCGTGGTAGTAGCAGTAGCAGCGGTAGTTCTTCGGGGAGAGGACGAAATCAGCGCACAAATCATACCCCGCAGGCCGCTCCAGTGTCTGGCAACTGTTGCCTCAACCCTTTCTGCAGCACCTGCATACGGACGGTGTGTTGGTAAGCCCCCACGTCATTGCCATGACCCAATCACCACAAGCCACAATGCAGTTGATGAATAATCAGCAAACTACCTACGACGAAAAAGACAGCCTTGAGGACAACGATCAATGTCTAATGATTCTGGCAGGACAGAGACATGTTACTGCAAAAAACCAAACTCAAGCGGCGCGAAGAGCCTCTCGAGCCGTTGCTAGTTGAGCAAGCCCACTATTTTCTATCCGTAAACCCGCCCTAAGCCTATCCAAAAACCCTGAAGAATAGATCCTAGACCGCCTAGACCGTCACGCAGCATTCCGCCTCCAACCAGTCTCCCACTTCCAGGCATTTCACCCTTTCTGGGCAACGTACGACCTCGTCGTGCACCCGGATGCCTGCTAGAACGACAGCAAATACTCGTAAGCGGCTCGAATTTGGACCTAAACAGACTTACTTCAAGTCTCCCGGAATGTTCACCATGACGTTTTGAATGTACCCAGCACGGCGGCATGTCTAGCTCTTACATTTTTGGCCTGCACGTAACCTAGCGCGTGCACTGGTGCACAAATGTAGCTGCCACAACAAAGAGGGTCCGTCGTCGTGTTTCTTGTGACCCGGACACATACGCCTGTAGATGCACAAGCATGTCTCCATCTCGTGCCTGCGCGCACCTGCCACATGGTGCTATCTATCTATCTATATATATATATATATATATACATACATACAGATCCATCCATCCATCCATCCATCCATGCATGCATGCATGTATGCATGCATTGCATACCTGTGGATTGCCGAGACGTGTGTGCGTGCACAAATCTGTATGTACTATGCATCATGCCTTTGTGCTAGACGAACATCCATGCATCCATACATACAGACATATGCATACATTCAGCGTAGAGTCGATGTTAGAACTGCGCACATGCACTGTGATGACAGCACAAGAGTCCGCTATACACGCAAGAGGTTGAAGGGATGCAATGCAGTCACCTCCGTGTGATTGGAAACTCTTTGGCCAATGCCCCAAAAGCAGACTGGAAAGGAAACCGCATGAAATCATCCTTTTTCCAGTTTCCAACCTTTTATGGTGTTTAAGTTTATTGTACATATCGGGGCCAAGCCGCAGATTCGTCCGGTTCTGTTGGCAAAGACCGACACGATCTTCTGAATGTTCTTGGTGCAAGGAAGATCCGAGGAGATGATGAAGCCCACCTTGCAGACCGTAAGTTGCTCATCAGTTTGCAAGAATAAACCAGCCCACGATCAACATGGTTGCATGCGGTCTGAGAAGGCTTACAACCACATTCACAGCACTCACAGATTTCGACCGAATCCATCAAGATGCCCTGACTTCTGAGGGTCCAAGAGAGGACTGAACCTCGTTACGATTCGTTATGCCATGCTGCTCCGTCTGCGCTGCAAAGCTCTCCATCGGTGAACTGCACCTCGCACGACCCGTAAGATGAGCTCATGTTTTCGGCTTGTTGCCTGGAATTGAAGAAGACTTTCCTGCCCAGTTGCGGAATAACGCACCGTCCCCTGGAAGTGGACCTTGTTCTCGCAGACGATGCTAAGTCTGCCCTGTCGGCAATCGGTTGTGGACTGGCGTTTCTGCACCAAGTGCGTTTTCCTGACTACGATGGAAGGGATGCTGCAGGCGATAGTGATGGTGAAATTGCTGTGGACACAACACATTGCAGATTTGTGCATACTTATACATGTTGAAAGTCTGTGTATTGCGTAGGCTTGTTCACTCTTCCATATTTGCCTAAGCTAGGCACTTGACGCTTGTTTCTGTGCAGTGGTGTTGCATGACTTTGTGCGTTGTGCCTTGCTGCAGCTTAACCATTAGGCTTAAATTAATTAACGTCTTGCACCTACACCGCAATACGCTGCACGTGACAGTCCAAAACTGGCTTGAACATGGACTAAGCCGCTGAAGTGATAAAGCTGGGAAGCTCCAAAGCCTCCTGAACCCCGACACAGAAGCCTTGTTGGAGCGCTTGGTGAAGGTGCGAGCGTCTTCGCTCAGGACGCCCATGGTGGAGTTCTTCTGGTGGAAGCGATGCGATCGGCCCATCGGCGGTCCTCTGAAGGCGAAAGGCGGTGACTAGGCTCAGACGAACAAGACTCGGGACATAGCCCATTATAGGGTAGGGGCAGTCTGCAAGCGTGTCGCGGTTCCAGGGAATCAAAGGCGAAGCTTGAATTCGCAACGCCGAAACAACAAGACAGTTAAGGACTTCCATTCGGTGATGATCATCCTCGAGCCCCCCTGGTAGCGTTGCAGTGTGCCAGAACATTCGGTGGCGACGCCAAGATAGTGCTGCCCCAACTTGTCCATAAATAAAATTAAGTACGTATTACAATCATACCACAACTAAATATACAGGCCTCTAAACCCTCAACTCCTAAACCCTATCTCCTTCAAGGCCAAGACCAGAGCGGAGGGCAATCGGACGAGCCTTGGATGGGGTGCTTTTGAGCACACCTTTTTCCACCTAGCAGAGCAGTTAAAGTCGGTAGAATCCGCATGTTGCGGAGGGTTTAGGGCTCAGGGTTTGGGGTTTACAGTAGGTCAGTAGGGTTTGGGGGGCTCAACTCTCAGATTCTTACAATTCTGGGTCCTTGTTCGGGCGCCCTACTTGCTGATAGTGTGGCGCATTAGTCTCAGGGTCTAGGGCCTACTTGGAGGTTCATGGGCAGTTAAAAGTAGGGTCGGGTTATAAGTAGGTTAACTATAGTCACAACCTATATTACGGGACTTATAACCCTACTTATAACTGCCCATGAACCTCCAAGTACCCAAATCTCTACATCCCTGACCCCATCATGGTTCCTCTGTGGAGAACGCGGTCGAGGTCTAGGGTACGAGTTGCAAGCTCGACAGCGCAAGGACCCGGCAAAACGGCCGGAGACAGAGACATGAGATATGAGCCAACACAATCAGAAGAAATGAAGGGTCCCCTGGAAAGCCACCCGTCTCTTGTGCTGCAGTTTTAGGTTTCATGGTCCAGCTCCTGCCCTGTCGCCGTGTCAGCACCAGGAGAAGCCACCCAGCCGAGACGCGATCTCATCCTCCTTTCCACGAGTCTGCTGTACGTCGACTTGCCTGGGAACGTGCTGCTGATGTGTCCTTGGCTCATCCAGTTTGTCACATGCTGACAGGAATTAGACGGCACCTGTCTCCCCTTCTCAGCTACAAGGAGCAAGCGATCCAGCAGTTTTTGTCTTCATGCTGCAGTACCTGGATGCACATGTGTGCATGCCGCGGTCTGCCTGTCACGCGTACCTTTTGAGCATGTATCATGTCAATGCTTGAATACAACGCAGACTAACATGCCTGGCACTTGACATGCATACGTTACAGACATGCAAGCACACAAACCGCACTCCCATGCACCCAAAACAAATGCGCACACGTGCGCCTTGCGTGCTTACCTGTGCCTACCTACATTCATACATTGATACATTCACACATTCATACATACATACGTACACACCTGCACGCACACATGCATGCACATACACACCTACACACATACCCACACGAGCCCACACGCATGCATACGTACATGACGACTTACTTGCGTACATACTTGCCTGCCTGCCAGGCCTGCCTAAAACAGCCTACGTACCTACATACGTAAATGACACCCATGCAAGGTCAGTGCGCGCATGAACATACATACATGCATATACACGCAAACATGCAAATATGCATGCATGCATACGTACGTACACGTCTCACGCAAGGCGCTACAGAATAGTCTGCATGTGCGTGCGCATGAGTGCCTGTCTGTGTGCAGCTAGCGGCGGGTAGTAACACTGGGCAGGTGTGATAGATTCGATGGACAGACGCGTGGAGATAAACCGGCGCCTAACATGTGAGATGACTCCCACTGCTGCTGTGTTGTGGAGCCTTTATCACATTCCAATGGATAACGGTGTCTTTACGACCGCCCGCGTGTTCCGCGACTGACGGTTGTAGGTGCATGTGCTAGTTGCACCTGCCAAATTGTTGAGTCGTGTAGACCGAGCCGATTCTGAAAGCGAGTCTGTGCACAACCTTGGTGGTTTGCAACATGCGCTTTCACTCCGGCGGTGTTGTTGCGCTGGCGTGGGCTTGTCACGTCTGCCTCCCATTCCGAATCGCATCCTAGTATTCGACATGCATTCGGTATCCAAATGCATGTCCTGGCACAATCTAAGGCAGCATGTCCTAGCTACTTGGCTTCTGAAAGCTTGCGGTGACAGGTCAAAAAAAGAGGGAGGACGGGAGAATGGCAAGGAATTCATTCCAGTGTAATCATGGCATCCAGTGCGGCATAGCACGTGCAGATCCACGCATACCTCCCACATTCATGTCACAACAGTCTGAAGTGCAGCAAGGCATCATGGACATGACGGCAGGGAGCATTCCCATGCCGAAAGGGAATGCCATGGCGGCAGGATATGTAAACCCAGGCAATGCTGGCACTGCTTGCACTGCCGGCATTGCTTGCACTCCTGGCAGTGCTTGCACTGGCAGCGCTTGCACTGCTGGCATGGCTTGTACTGCTTGAACTGCCGGCACAGCCACCATTGTCGCCTGCGCTGCCTGGCACAGTGAGGGTGGCCGAAGCTGTTCAGGAATGAACAGGCTGGTTAAAGATTAGAGTAGGACTATAATTATCATGAGGAGCCCCAAAAATAATTTTGTTAAGGCCCCTTAACCCTAAACCCTAAACCCCTTAATACTTTCCTATGGCTGGGTAGAAATCGGTCAGACCCGAGCCTGAGTGGGCATTGGCATCACGAAGGTGGGGGCCGACTGCACGACTCGCTGCGATGCCTCCTGCTGAAACTTACTTTTGGTTAGTAGGGAATGGAGGAATGGGGTACAGTTATGACTACTATTACTACCATTCTTCCATTCCCTACTAACCAAAGGTAAGGAAAAGCCCAGGCTTCTCGAGAACGCGCAGGTTTGGGAGTTTTTGCAAACTTCGGGGTACCTTATTTCGGGGTCCTCATAATTGGGATCCTACTGTAGGGTGCTATATTAGGATCCCCTATTTTCGGAAACTCCCACATGCGGGGAAAAATATGCAAAACATCCGCAGATACCAGGCCAGCCCTGCTTGCTGATTTCATGACTCCATCCCCTTTCTTGCTCCTGCATCATGGCCGGCGAGGACACCCGCTGCCTCAGATGTTCAAGCCAGCCGCTTGCACGGGCCTGAAAACGACGCCACTACGTTCAGACCACGACGTATAGCCGTATAGCAATAACAATAATAACAATAATAACAATATTGGTAATCCTGGTAATCATGATAATGATAATGACTTGTTAAGCATGAAAGCCCTGAAATCCGACACTGAACACGGCCAAGGGACTTGTCTGACTCATCGGTAGATGTGGACAGGAAGAGGCCGGTCTGTCCAGAAAACTTGTGAAGTCCGAAAGACCCACTGCGCTCTGCGGAAGTGCATATGGGAGTTTCCGAAATTTAGAAGTACCTATTCTGGAGTCCTCATAATAAGGCGCCTAGTATTTGAGGTACTAGATTAGGGTTCTCTATTTTCGGCAACTGGTTCGTCTGGATTGCAATATATGCACCTACAAACACACATAGACACATATATTTTTATATACAGACAGATACATACATACATACATACATACATACATGCCTACCGACTGTCGATAATGTAAAAGCTATGGTAACAAAGGATATATTGCAGCCAAATACTATGTCCGTATCCTATGACTGCAGATAGATTCCGTGGCCTGCAGGGATGCGCTGTCTTCCGAGCTGATGATGCTGACCGGAGCCTCCACAGCAAGCGGAGGCAACTCTCGAGTCCCCAGCCAAAACCGGGCCCCAATGCGCAAGAAAACTCCAACCGAAGGTTTTTCGAAGATCTGGAGCTACGGTCTTGGGTGTAGGGCTTTGGCCTTTGGAGAGTTTGATTTTACGGTCTAGGGTTGAAAGCCACGGTGGAGGTCTGCCAGATTTCCTCGAATGCACAGGATGGCAGCCGACCTTGAACCACTTTTCCGATCGGACGATTCGTAGCCTCGGAAAATCCCCCCGAAACACCCCGGGAGCTAACAACATTCTCAGCTTGGGCCTGTGACTGCGCAGACGGCGAAAGGTCCTGAACCAGCTGAGGACTGATTTCCTTTGGAAGGAGCAACAGGATGACGTGCCACTACTGGAAATCATTGGGTACGGCCCACATACAGTAACAGTCTATAATAGGGCTACTATTAAGGGCCTTATATATCTACATTATGAATATTATCCAACTGTTACTGAGTGGGGGCCGTACCCAAGGAAATCACTCTTACCCGAACTCTAAGCCCAACACCCTAATCGCCCGGGAGAATCGGGAGTTGAGCCCTCGGCTCATACTGCCTAACTTGGGCCCACTGACCAGGCTAGTACTACTACTACTACTACTACTACTACTACTACTACTACTACTACTACTACTACTACTACTACTACTACTACTACTACTACTACTACTACTACTACTACTACTACTACTACTACTACTACTACTACTACTACTACTACTACTACTACTACTACTACTACTACTACTACTACTACTACTACTACTACTACTACTACTACTACTACTACTACTACTACTACTACTACTACTTACTACTTACTACTTACTACTTACTACTTACTTACTACTACTACTTTACTTACTTACTACTTACTACTTACTACTTACTACTACTACTACTACTACTACTACTACTACTACTACTACTACTACTACTACTACTACTACTACTACTACTACTACTACTACTACTACTACTACTACTGTTGCGAGTACTATTAACTATTACTACAACTATTACGCTACTGCTATTGCTAGTACTCTTACTTGCTGACATTTACTATTTTTGAACCCTATAAACCCTACACCTCTTGTGGCTCCTGATCTTCTGGCAAATCACCGTCGGTGGACGTGGCGGTGGTGCTCCACGACCTGCTGATGGAAGCTCCCGTGGGCAGCAGAGAAGGGTTGAGGGGCTAAGGATTTCAGGGGTTTAGGGGGTTTAGGGGGTTTAGGGGTTTAGGGGTTTAGGATTTCAAGGGTTTAGGGGTTTAGGGGGTAGGGGTTTAGGATTTTAGGGGCTTAGGGCTTTGGGGGTTTAAGGTTTTAGGGTTTCGGGTTTAGGGGTTTAGGATTTTAGGGGTTTAGCGTTTAGGGTTAAAGGTTTTAGGGTTCAGGGTACCTTTTCAGGGTTGGCTCTTTGTGTACTTGTCGCTGAAACGAGGATTCCTGTGATGTCTACCTACGGGCCTGTTTGCGAGGTTTAGGGATGCTGGGGTGTATGGGTTCTTAAGTAGGTAGACGTAGGAAGAGAGGTACTTTTCCTGGTCTGAGGTGCATTACAGAGATTGCTACAGATGTTTGACTTAGAAGACTGCTTGCTGAGTACCGGGATCGTCCAAGTAAGCAAGAGCTGCGATGCTCCCATCAGAGTTTCCAACAGTAACCTCTGTACATACTCGTACGCAGCAGAAGAACCAGTGAAGATTCAGTGAAGATGAGTATAGTATAGTTGGCGAGGGTAGTTGTACAACGATGGTCCGAATAAGATTGGCAATGCTCAGTGTAGCACTACTACAAAAGCAATCGCCACGAAAGTCATAATCGCTGCTACAAGCAGCACTTGAAGCGAATTGTGAATTGTGTATAGGAACAGAGGCAACAAATAGCCGCTGACAACAGCGGTTGCAGTCGGGTCTCGCGCTACGTCACAGCAAGCATGATCTGTGCAAGGTCAGTGCCGAGCTGGAAGCAGCATAACCATCCTCCTTGCATCCCTCCACCCCTTCTCCCTCCGAGTGCCGTCAGGGGGCCACTTGTCGAAGCCTCTAGGATTCCTCGCAGTCTCAGAAGGCTTGCTGACATTCACCTTGTTCCAGAGCAACTCCGAAAGGGAGGACCTGGGCAGCCGCACTTCTTTGGGCTCAGCTCAGCTAAAACTTTGCAGGCAAAGGTCCCAAGGGCCTGAGGCAGAAGTCCACCCCTTCACAGGCCCTTTCAAGCCACGTGATGTTGCGCATCTCCATAAGCCACCGTCCACATCCTAGCATCTAGAATCTAGGCCCTGCCAAGCGTCTCCGTCGAGCCCATGCCGATGGGATCCCAGCACAATCCTCGGACAGAGTCCGCACAAGACGCTTGATGCTCCGGTGACAGAAGTCGCAGACTACTGCTTTATGCGAAGCCTGTTGCTAGATCAGCAGAGCTCCACATGCCTAGGATGCTGATCTGGGCTCTTCAGACTTCGCTGAGCTCCCAGCCGTCGCCCTCCTCAGAGTTGTCCGTCGCGGGTACGGGCGACGGCACCACCTTCGCGGCCTGACAACAACTCCGCAACTTCTCCTGGTGTCTACCTACGTGTCGATCTATGGCCCTATGACCACAGCCAGGATGACTATGCACCATGGTCTTGAAACCAGACGGCGACCCGACTAGGGGTCTGCAAACACTGCGGCGTGGAAGGCCTCCTGGGGCGTCCATGCGAAATCCGTCATGTCCTGTCCAGGTCGGTTGAGGGAGGAGCCATGCACGTTGAGGGCCTGAACTCTACCAATGTCGACCCGGTGCCCAGTTGCACCTCATCGTCCGAAGCCACATCTGCCCAAGACTTGCGCTCGGGCTTGCTCGGAACCACGACCTGCCGGCACGAGGAGGCTGTTCACACTCACCCTTGAGAAATCACTGAGGATAGGGTTGACATGCTTCTGAATTCCACACTAGCGCCCGGGACATGTAGCATAGCACGGAAGCATGTCAACAAGCCTGCGTCTGCTTTGGACTTTCTTCAGTCTTGATGGGCTCTGGCTTTACAACCTGAGTGCAGAAGTTCGGACGCGTGTTCCGTTTCGACAACAGATCTCCAACGACAGGCATCTCACTGAACACCACATTTTGCGGGCCAGGTCGCTGGCTTCATGTCCACCGCCTGCAGAGTCTAATTCTGATAGGCGCCATCACAACAACTTGGTCCTCTGCTCCGAACTTTAACCCAAACAATGAAGCCTCAGCCCTAACAGGCTAAACTTTACGAAACCTAGGATCGAAACCTGAGCCTGGTCAGGGCCCCGCACCTGACCCTTCTTGATTTGGCGGCGGCGTGCAGTTGCGGAAGCATAGCGGCCGAGGGTCAGCAGCTCCTGAAATGCACATAATTTTGACAACTACCCATATGGCATACGGCATACGGGCGTGGGGTTGGTGGATTGTGTGGAAGCACACAGCGCAAACTCTGAGAAACTAGAGCAGGGTGCCTGGCCAAAGCAGCAGCTACTGTAGTTCTGGAAAAGTGATGGTAGGCTGCAACAGAGTTAATCTAGTCATACGGCTCGTATCTGTCTCAGTTTCCCAACATGCGCTTACAGCTTTCCCACGTTAATCACGCATAAGCCGACTCGACAACCATGAACTGCGACTGGAGCGAGAATGGTAAGCACGAGTATCAAACGCCCGAAGCACATCACTACCTTCAAGAAGAGTTGTACGTATGACGAGACAGCAGCACATGCCCGTGCATTGAAAAGTCATCGTATTGCCGTTTACACGCGCCGTGCGCAACCAAGCGCTCACGAGCTCTATAAGGTCTTGGAGTCTTGGAAAGGTGCTTAAGATAAACTAAGTTCAGTTCGCGAACCACTCTGGACCTGGCAGTCGAGATATCAGAACGAGGACGTGCTTTCAGTGCTGCATTCGATTCTGGTATAGTGGTACTATCGCAACAGCCCACGAACTGGACACTGGACTATTGCACTGTGAAGACGGGTTCGTGTTTGCGCCAGTTGCTGTACACTTTCAATGTTGCGGTGCCTCCTCTAACAGAGTAGCAGCAGGCGCAAGTGCAATATTTGAGGAATGAATAACAACAGTTTGCACTAGCAGTCAGAACAATCATGGCTGCAAGAGCTAACAGCCAAAAAATGTGTCCACGTAGGCCCTGAACATTGCAACAGCACCTCGCAGAGCCCATCAGTCCAAGCTACTTACCCAGGGACCTTTTCAGAAGCCCCCCAGAGGTGCGAAGACCAGTCCAAAACACGCTGTACACCGTAGTAACACGGCACTGCAGCGGGGAGCTAGACAGGAGCACGATTTGCGGGGCCGCAAACACCAGCACTGTTCCCGCCGAGTCGCACACGAACGAAACATGCGGCACTTGTAATTTCGCACAAGTCCAAAACCCTTTCAAGTACTGTGGGACTGCACAACTTCTAGGGAGTCAGAGGCCAAAGACTGTGGCGCGAGCACGATTCGCGGGACCCCATGTACTAGTATTACATATGACCACACTGCTTGACCAACAATCGTACTCTCAGACTTGCAGCAATATCACACAAAGCTGGTCATTGCCTTCGCCATGGCTTACTTATGCTGGCATCATAATCATAATCCCCCTAAGCCTTACATCCTAAACACTCTATCGCCAGCGAGAGTAGCCTGCTCATCATCGGAACTTGGCACACCGAAGTCATCGAAGTCGTTGCATGGCCTGGCATGAGGCCGGACCCAAGCCAAGCAGACAAACTTGCAATATCGCTCCGATCAACCCATATGACAAGATGAGTATTCACAAGTCGCGAAACCAGGCGTTCGGGTAGGCAGGCGGTGGGGACCTAACTGGTGAAGGGGTTTGGAATCCGCTATGCTGCGATTTCATGCCGAAATGCCCAGATTCTCGGGCGGCCTCTGATCTCTCATCCCAACCGGTTTCCATATGATCACTACCAGCACCTCTTCTTTGCCATCACGATGGGTGGTCATGATAAAGATCAGCATCACCATCACGACCAACACACAGCAGCGCGTTCTGATACGATATGTATGCCCACCCATGATAGTCTGATAGATGAACCTATCATCTCCTTCTAATCTTGTGTATAACGGAAGCATGCATGGAACCGGCCTGCTGAAGGTCTTCCTGCCGTGAAAGCTCGCGGACTGCAGCATCGTTCGAAACGCTCTTGGGCCTTGGGCAAAGGGTCATCACTTTCGGTCTGCTTTTACGTGCTAGTGCTACTACTCTAACTTCAGCGGCTACTGCTATGCTGCTCCTGATATTGGGACTCTGTCCAGAGAAACGACCGATGTCACTGAGGCATTCTTGAGACCGCAGCGCTTCTCACGATTAGCGTTTCTCTCATTCGTGTCATGATGACAACCGCTTATCCACACTGGCGTGCAGTCAACATGTTGCTTGCGAATGCTGTTCAGCTTCAGAAGCGCCTGCTCACGGCACATGTACTTGGCGGTGCTGGTAGCAGAACTAGCAGCAGCTCAAATAATCTTCGTAGTAGTCGCAGCCGCGAGTAGCGGTAACAGTGGCAGCAGCAAGAGAAGCAGCGGGAGCCGGAGCCGGAGCCGGAGCCATAGCAGTAGGAGCAGCAGCAGCAGAGTAGTGGCAGGAGTAGTAGTAGTAGTAGTAGTAGTCGTCGTCGTCGTCGGTGGAGCAGTATATTCGTAAGCGCATCAGCAGCTGTTGCTGTTGTTCCGATAGTAGTAGCAGCCGTGGTGATGGATGGTGGCGGTGGCGGTGGCGGTGGCGGTGGTGGTGGCGGTGGTGGTGGGGGCGGCGGCGGCGGCGGTGGTGGTGGTGCCAGTCTTGCTGTTGCTGCGGTAGCCGCAGTTGCAGCCGCAACGGCAGCCGCAGCCGCAGCCGCTGCCTCCGCCGCTGCCGCCGCTGCCGCTGCTGTTGTTGCCGTTGCAGCCGTTGCTGTTGTTGTTGTTGCTGTTGCCGTTGCTGTTGGTGGTGGTGCTGGCGGTGGTGGTGTTGGCGGTGGTGGTCGTGTTGGTGCTGGTGTTGCTGATGCTGCTGTTGTTGTTGTTGCTGCTGTTTCACTGTTGCTGTTGCTGTTGCTGCTACGATTGCAGTTGTGGTTGCGGTTCCGGTTGCTGTTGCTGCTGCTGCTGCTGCTGCTGCTGCTGCTGCTGCTGTCGTTGCTGCTGATTTTCGTCGGTTTATTGATTGCTTCTTACCGTATTCTTACCGTTTGCTATTTTGGTTCCTTGTTGTTGGTGGCAATGGCTGAAATGCAATGGCTATGCCTCGCTGTGCTGAGGAAAAGTGGTGTTTTGTCATGTGGAGTGTTGTGACCTTGCCCTGGCTAGCTGCGGTGCTATGTTCTGTTCTTTTGGCGACAATCTCTTGTGGCGGCTGCTGCCTTCCTCGCAGCTTCTAGCATCGAAAGCACTGCTGCTTGGCGAAAACCGTAGTATGACGTCCAAAGCTGTTGCTTTGGAGGGTATGCACGATGGCACCAGCACGCAGTTATCATCAGTAAGCTTAGAGCTAGAACTCATCGACACAGAGATTCTGACAGTCAATGTCAGTGGTTCATTCGCGAAGGTTTGGCGAAAACCTCTGGGCTCTTCCTTGCAGCTTCTGCTTCCTCAAGATTCAGATGATGTTCTTTGGCAGCTCATGTGATAAGGCTGCAGGCTGCAGGGGCTCCGCCACAAGGGAACAGAGTGGGCTAACGAGCTAGCGGGGCGATCGAAGCCTCCTGCGGAAGGTCTGCAGTCTGAACAACAAAATATGCTGAAGCCACCTTCCCAAAGCCCTAAAGCTCCTGCAGCCAAGCCCTCAGCGCCCGACGTCGGCTTCTCACGCAAAAGGGCTGTGAGCTCGAGCCAGGAAAATCACGCTGCAAGGACAGATCAGATGGATCGGCAGCTCACGCAACAGCACGGACGGGAAAGGTTGTTAGAATTAGAGCTTCACGAACAAGTCGCCGTGAATGCCAGCACGGAGTCCAATAACCAAACAGCTTAGTCCTGAAATCTGAAGAATTTTGCGCCTGGGCGCAACAAAGGCCGTCATCGCAAGTGGATGAGGCACTCGAATCACGGTCTGAAGAGCAGCAGGGCAGACTGTCCTGAAGTGGGCAGTCTGTGGCCCTCCTACTTTTCGCAGGCCCGAAGGGGGGCCCACCCTGGCTGTAGCGATCAACTGGACCTGGCATGACCTGGGCTAAACTCAGATGATCTCTGGTGTTGATAGCTTCAGCCGTGTTAAACACAGCCACAAAAGTGAAGGCGCCGACCCGTGCTTCTAAAGCGCAGATCGAAGCTCACGATGTCTTTAAAGTGGCGATATATATATTCGAGGTTTGAAAGGATCCTCGCTTCTATACGTCTATGCAATTCTCGCTCGCGGTTCTGCCTTGCCGAGCCCGAGCGTGCAAGCTGTGTGTGCTATACGTCTATGCAATTGCTTCGCGAAGGTGCGAGATCTCCAGAATGCAGAACAAGTCACTTCTTTCGGGCGGGCTACGGCTTTAGTCAATGTCATGACACAGTCATGTCGAGTTCTCGACCTTCCGCGGCATCAGCAGCGCTGGCTCAAGACACTGTCGAGTGGGCAGCAGGCAGAGTTCTGGATCCTGTCTGTCCCAAACCTGTACAAGCAGCAAGAGGTGTGCAAACCTTTAGATGCCTGGACAGGTCACACGTCTGGAGCTCGGCACTAGCTTCATGCCTGAGTTGCTCTTGCTTCTGAACATAAAATGCAAGCTCAGCCCCCCCCATATTCACATCAGATTCGCAGTATGGTAAGACACATTCCTGGTCTTTCGTTGTGGCACTGCTTGCTTTGTGTGCGAGAAGCCTCTCTGCTCTCACGAAGACTTGGGCATAAATTAGTTGGAAAGGGCATGGCACCAGCATAGAGGATGCAGAAGTTGCAGCGAGGTACCATCACCGTAGCTGTAACTGACAACTCCATCAGCTCCTATCGCATGCTCTTCGCCAACAGTGCAGCCAAAAGAGGTTACGCAATGCAACCGTCGTAAAATTGAAAAACTGAGGGCGTCCCACGGCTCTGAGCCATCGAGATAAGGCTGAAAAGCTGCCGCGAAAGCTAGCTCCTCCGAACAAAAACGACCTACTTTGCAGCCAATGGCTGCGACTACGAGGTAGGGCCTCCAGGTCCGCTGTATAGAGACAAAAATTGGACGCAGAGGAAGATCACAGCGCCGCCCACGTCAGCGCTTCCGGAAGAGACTGCGGCGGGGGAAGTCTAGGCGTGTGTAAAGCTTCAGCCTCCATGCACACTTACTTCATCTTACTTCTCAAGCTTGCTAACTGGTAAAGATCGTACTCCACTGCATGCTTGCTAAGCTGACACTGATACTGTTGCCTCGTGCACAACAAGGGGCTTTAACAGCCTGCAAATGCCTAGTTAGGCCTAGTTTCGGAAGCGGCCGTGCGCCTAGTCCTTTAGGAGCCCAGCGCGACGGACACGCCGAGGTGCTTGATGACCACGGCGAGGTAGCCTCGTGTAAGAACCGACAGCAAAAAATACGGTCACACCCCTCTGTGGATGTAGACAGAAGAAACAAATTAAGCCCTCCACAAGATGCCGATAGCAACCGGAAGAATACTGTACCGTGACCTATAGTATACAAGTATACAGCATGAGCAAGGATGTTAGCTAGCAGGACCGTCAAAGCTCTCGCCGCCCACCTGCCCTCACCCTACCCCGCCACGACCCCGGCCATCGTCACCGTCATAGCAGCGGTGTCGCCAAGGCTAGAGTCACGATAAGCTCACCTTCAACAAAGTGCCAGGTTTAAGGCCTTGCGCCTTATCTGGAACAAGTTTCAGCTCGCAACCAACACGCGGAATCCTACTGTTCAACCCTGCACTCCCACTCCCGCTGGTCGACCGCTGAACGCCAAACCGACGTCTGCGCAGGGCGTTGCAGCTCCAAGCAGCCACAGACGCTGCGCGGCAGGCCATTCACGCCGCGCGCACGAGCCTCGAATCTCATGTCTTCATCCCTGTCTTTTGACGGCTTTGGCGGGTTTGGGCAGCCGTCGCCGTCGGGAGGACAAGGCTTTGCAGTCTAAGGTTGACTTCTCATTGACGTTGAAAACGGAAGGACCCGGTCTCTGCTTGAAAGTGCTAGGGTGTATACCACGGAGCCCATAGTCTAAGACAGCACAGTGCAGCTGTACAAAGACCCTTTTTGGATTTGGATTCTTCTTTGGCCTTCCCTTCGAAACCGATTTCAAACCTGTCATGACCCAAACGAGTATGGCTTGGGGCATTTAAGAGTCGGGACTGTAGATGCAGCTAGCTCTCACGATGCTCTCTCGGCGCATGCGCATGCAATCTGCCCTCTTGTAGGGGCATTGTAGTTGTAGGAGCAAAAGCTGCCACGGCAGGATGGAGGACTTTCTGCAAACCTCTAACTGGACAGGAGTATCCAGCTCTAGAGTCACGCAGATCTTGCCTTGAAGATCATGGCTAGAATTCTTTTTGCTGCTAGCTGTGGCAACTGCAGCAGCCGTACACCGACCCTATAGTTGGTTAGCCGTTAGCCGAGCCATTAGGTGAAACGTGTCACCGCCTTAAATGTCCCGAGGCCCACCTGCGCCAGAGTCTCCTTGAAAGAGACGGTGGCAAAAGATGGTTCTGAGCCGTCCTGGAAATTGCGAAGTTCGGCATTTAAGGCACCGTGCCCCGATCGTCTGTGATGGCTTTTTGCATAAATCAAGCTTCAAACGGTCAACCGTAACCCTCAGCCTCTAAACCATGGATACAGATCAACCCACAACACTCGCACCAGCACAGGGCCTTGGGCCAAACGGTGAAGCTCACGGTCTGTTGGGTGAGGTCTGTGCTCACCTGCGCAAAAAGCATGCAAGTAGCCCTGCCAAAGACAGGGTGGCGGCTGGTCCAAGCAGTAGCAGCATGAGCAATCCTGGTTTGTGTAATAGCAATGGTAATTTTAGCAGCAGCAGTTAGCAACTGTTCCCGTAGCCGTCGCCGTGGCGGTGCCGGGACCGGCGCCGGCGGCGGCAGTGTGTATGGCGGCATGGAGGTGGTGGAGGTGGTGGAGGTGGTGGAGGTGGTGGTGGTGCTGGTGGCGCTGGTTGTGCTGGTGGTGCTGGTGGGTGCTGGTGGGTGCTGGTGGGTGCTGGTGGGTGCTGGTGGGTGCTGGTGGTGCCGGTGGTGCCGGTCCTGCTGGTGCTGCTGGTGGTGTTGGTGGTGCTGGTGGTGCTGGTGGGTACTGGTGGTGCTGGTGGTGCTGGTGGTGCTGGTGCCGGGTGCCGGGTGCTGGTGCCGGGTGCTGGTGCTGGTGCTGGTGCCGGTGCTGCTGGTGGTCGTGGTGGCGGTGGCGGCCGTGGGTGCGGTGGTGGTCGTGGAGGCCGTGGTGGCGCTTGTGGCGCTTGTGGCGACGGTGGTGGTCGTGGGGTTCGTGGAGGTCGTGGTGGCGGTGGTGGTGGTGGTGGTGGTGGTGGTGGTGGTGGTGGTGGTGGTGGTGGCGGTTGTTGCTGTTGTTGTAGCTATCAGCTATTGTTGTTGGTGTTGCAATTGTGGCCGGTGGTGGTGGTATTGATAAAATAGTAGTGACAGTGGTTGTAGTGGCAGCAGTAGCAGTAGCAGTAGCGGTAGCAGTAGCAGTAGCAGTAGCAGTAGCAGTAGCAGTAGCAGTAGCAGTAGCAGCAGTAGCAGCAGTAGCAGCAGTAGCAGTAGCAGCAGTAGCAGCAGTAGCAGCAGTAGCAGCAGCAGCAGCAGCAGTAGCAGCAGTAGCAGCAGTTGCAGCAGTAGCAGCAGCAGCAGCAGGAGCAGCAGCAGCAGTAGCAGCAGTAGCAGCAGTAGCAGCAGGAGCAGCAGGAGCAGCAGGAGCAGCAGGAGCAGCAGTAGCAGCAGTAGCAGCAGTAGCAGCAGTAGCAGCAGTAGCAGCAGTAGCAGCAGTAGCAGCAGTAGCAGCAGTAGCAGCAGTAGCAGCAGTAGCAGCAGTAGCAGCAGTAGCAGTAGCAGCAGTAGCAGCAGTAGCAGCAGTAGCAGCAGTAGCAGTAGTAGCAGTAGTAGCAGTAGTAGCAGGAGCAGCAGCAGCAGTAGTGGCAGTAGCAGTAGCAGTACTCGTAGTCGCGGTAGTGGTCGTCGTCGTGGTTGTGGTGGTGGCAGTGGCAGCAGCAGTGGCAGTAGAAGTAGTAGTGATACTGTAGTACAGTGTGGGTAGGGTAGCAAACAGTAGAGTAGCGTAGGGCAGTGTAGTATAGTATAGTAGAGTATAGTGAAGAGCTATTCTTCGAACACGTCTGGTTTAACCCTTCCTGCAGCAACTGCTTAGCGACACTGTGTTGACCAAGCCACCACACCGTCACCACAACCGAACCCCTATAGGCCACGATGCAGTTGCTCTGAGAGGCAAGATGAATGATCAGCAAATTTGGCACCGCACTGCGACAACGACACCCATGAACACAGCGAACAATGCTGGCAGGACCGAAACACGTTTGAATTACATATCACAGCCAAACACTTGTACTGGCACGTGGAGCCTCTTGAGCCAATGCCAGTATGAAGCATCTTGCCCCGAACGAGGCCTGAGCCCTGAATCCTAAACACTGAATACCAGACACTCGCTGCCACAGCGTTCCGCCTCCAACCAGTCTCCCACTTCCAAGCATTTCACCCTTTGCGGGCAACGTTCCACCTCGTCGTGCACCCGGATGCCTGCTAGCACGACAGCAAGTAGCTGGCTAGAATTAGAGCATAGACAAGCTTACCCTTAATCTCCCGGAATGTACACGAGCTCTCATGCGTGAGAATTTTGACTGCATGAATGCCTTGCATGTACTTAGCTACAACGGCTCGTCTAACACTTGAAGAGTTGGGCCTGGGACGTGAACCTGATATGATAATGACAATAACAAGAATTGTAGTAGCAACGATACTACCAATAGCGTTTATCCCTAAACCCTAATCCCTAAACCATGTTGGGCCATCATTTACATGCTTTTGGGTCGCGCACGTCTCCAAGAGGCTGGCTCCAACGAAAGTTCTTCCGTGCGCATGTTCGACGCAGATACATGCCCGGCGTGGAGCATCTGCTTTCTTGTGCGCACATGGAAAAGAAGTAGTTTACTGGTAAAAACAAGAATAAATATGTATATATATATATATATACCATGTACATTGGAAGTTCAGGCGATGTTGATTCCTGGATGCGTTTGAGTATCTCAGCTGCGTTTGTGCTATGCACATGCGCTATGTCGACGGCACAACATCTGCTATGCAAAAGATTCAAAGGTTGCATAACAGAAGCATCGAACACTAGGGCAACTTCCAAACAATTGGCAACAAACGGTCCCCTAGCCCGGAACGGTCACTGGAGTGAACACTTCTTCCCATTTCCAGTTCCCAAACTTTTATGGTGTTTATTGTACATATCGGGGCCAGGCCGCAGATTCGTCCGGTTCTGTTGGCAAAGACCGACACGATCTTCTGAATGTTCTTGGTGCAGGGAAGATCCGAGGAGATGATGAAGCCCACCTTGCAGACCGTAAGTTGCTCATCAGCTTGCAAGAAAAAACCAGCCCACGATCAACATGGTTGCATGCGGTCTGAGCTGATAGACTTCCCACGAACCCATTCAGACGTTCTGACCTGACTGCCAAGGGAAGACTGAACTTCGTTGCGCCATGCTGCTCCATCTGCGCTGCAAAGCTCTCCGTCGGTGAACTGCACCTCGCACCACCCGCAACATGAGCTTATGTTTTGGGGCTTAGTGCCTGGAAGAAGACTTGTCTGCCCAGCGACGGCATAACGCACCGTCCCGTGGAAGTGGACCTTGTTCTCGCAGACGATGCTAAGTCTCCCCTGTCCGCATATGGGCTATCTTCACATGTTTCTGATGCTGCAGTATAGATACGAATAGTTTAGTAATTGCTGCTGCTGATGATGATATGGAGGATGCTGACTACGGTGGAAGGATTGCTGCTGGCGATAGTGATGGTGACAAAAGTGCTGCGGACGCAACGTATTGCACATTTGTGTTGTATAGTGATTGCAAGATCTTGCACGTGTGCATGCGTATACATGTTGAGAGTCTTTGTATGGGGCAGGTTTGCTCAGTCTTCCAGACTGTATGGGGCCTACACTGGGCACTTGACGCTTGTTTCTGTGCAGTGGTATTGGATGACTTTGTGTGTTGTGCTTTGCACTGCACTCACCATCGCGCTCAAATTAATTACGTCTTGCACCTACACCGCAATTCGCTGCACATGGCAGCCTAAAACTGGCTTGAGCTAAGCCTCCGAAGAGACAAAACTCCCCAAAAGCCCCTGCATCCTGAAAGCTAAAGCCGACACACAGAAGCCTTGTTGGAGCGCTTGGTGAAGGTGCGAGCGTCTTCGCTCAGGACGCCCATGGTGGTGTTCTTCTGGTGGAAGCGATGCGATCTGCCCATAGGCGGTCCTCTTCGACGAAGGCGGTGACAAGATTGAGACGGACAGTGTCTTTCGGGGTGGCATTATATACACACATGCCTGTGTGATGAATGTACGGAACCTGCATATACTCGTTAAGAACACACACGTGCAGATATAAGCTTGACATAAGTGTTTCGGGGAATGTGCGAATCTACTCTGTGACACACGAATGTCTAATGCGACAGTATAGCTGTGTGTGTTGGTAAGCCCGCTCGTATGTACAGACATGCATGTACGTTATGTGCATGCCACGAGGATCAATGGATACAGCGTGGTGATGCTGATCACCGATCACCTCTTTCACCCCAAAAAGAAAGGCGGGCGGCAGAACAATCGCATGCAGCACATACTCTGAGCCTTAACACTTACCTATACTATTTTGGGGGCTCCTTTTTATAAGTATAGTATACTGGGCCCCTCTAGTATAGGACTTCGTGGCATGGACCTTTAGGGTCTATTTGGCAATCCTGCTGGGCTTTGTATTTAAACTGCAACAACACCACGGCGACAAGGACGACGACGACTCGGTTTAGCACGACGACGACTGGGTTCAACACGGCGACGACAAGGTCTGGCATGACGGTTACATCGGGAGGCCGAAGCGTGTACAGTGTAAAGGTCTCGACAGGAGTTTAAGGGTCTAGGGTCTTAGCTCCTAACTATGGTTTACCGGGGTCAGTATACTATGGAAGATCTAAGGTTTGGAGTTTATGAGGATTTAGATGGTTTTACGCTATCACAAGTTCTCCGTGCTGGTTTTAGGGTCTATCACAGTCTATCACAATGTCCTCCCGTCCCTCTCGCGCCGGGAACCATCAAGAATCTGTCTTGTGTATTTCTCGTCCTGTGTCTTTCTCTCATTCCCGTTCCTCTTCCTGCCTATCCAATCTGCCGTTTGTCAAGAAGACACAGAAATTGAAGTCATGACAGAGGAATAGGCATGAAGATGGACGAAGTGAACTCTTCATTCTCTCGTCTCTCCCTTCTCTCCTTCCTTTGAGTGATCTTTTTTCTGTTTCTTTTCTTGTCGCCTTCTGCTGTCAATGACAGGGGTAACACGAGGGAGGGGCAAAGGGACGACGTCAGTTCCTCTCGACGTGGTTCGATTTTTCATTTCCTCTCGCGTTGTCTCTCTTCCGCCCCTCTCTCTCTCTCTCTCTCTCTCTCTTTTTCTCGCTCTGTCTTCCTCTCTGCCGTGTCTCGCTCTCTCATCTCTTCTGTCCCCTCTTTCCTTGCTCCCTTGCTGGAAGGAATAGAAAACAGAAGCGAAGACATAAGATGGAGGAAGATGGTTGGGAGAAGGAAGGTGGATTCCTCCCTCACTCGGCTCTTTGACTTTCTTTGCCCTTGCCTTCTTTTCTCTGCTCCTATCCTTCTTCACAATTAGAAGGAGAAGCGACAAGAACGGAGAGCTCAGGGAGAGCAAGTGACACTGTTCCTCATAATCTCCTCCTTCATCGTGTTCATTGCGTTGTCCATCTCCCCCTCTCTCTCTCTCTCTCGCTCTCTCTCTCTCTCCCTCCATCCTTTCCTCTCTACTTCTGCACATTTACTTTTCCACTTCTCTCGCCTACTACAGTATGCTTGATTTGATACTTATCTTCAACTTTCTCTCACTCTCTTTGTCCCATCGCTTGCCCTGTTCCTTCTCCTCCTCCCTTCCCTGCCTCCCGTCCTTCTCCCCTTATCACTCAGAAGGAAGAAGGAAGACTCACAAGGAGAAAGACAAGGGAGTAAGAAAACAGACAAAAGAAACGGAGAGAGAGCCATAAGGGACGAAATACAGAAACAAAGAGAGAAAATATGGGGGAAAGATAATCAAAAAGAGAGACAGAAAGAGGAGGCGATGCATAAATCAGCCGACAGTGCCTTGACCTCCACGTCTATTCATTCTTTGTTCTTGTCCTATCACACTGTCTCATTGGTGATAAACCAGGAAGAGCTTGTGGAGGGAGACGAGGAAGAAGTGTTCTCCTCTTCACTCGGCCCTGTCTCCTCTTCTTCCTCTTTGCTCTCTTGTTTTTCTCTTAGCGCAGGGCATGCATGGAGCTAGGAAAGGGAAGGGGTCAAAGCGGATGAGAGAAAGTAACGGAGAGAGCTGTTCTTCGTCCCTCTAACCTCCTCCTCTCATTCTCCTGATGCTTACTCATGTCAGAAGGGGTTGGAAAGGACTGACGGCTAGGGCATGGACTGAAGCGAGGCAATAGGTGAAAGTGGATAAGAGAAAGTCATAGACAGAGAGTGGGGGAAGTCGAGTGCGAAAGGAAGACTAGGAAGAAGGACACAGAAGAGGAAGCGAGAGAGTACCAGTGTTGCCGTATCTCAAAGGACTCCGGGCCTCGCGAGGGCTTCGAGGAGGCTTGTAGGCGCCTTCAGACACTTCCACAACTTTCTGGAGGCCACCAACTTCCTCCCTAAGGGGGCCTCTTGAGGACATGAACACCAAACCGAGTATAAAGAAAGCAGGGGGATGTAGAGAAGCAGAGTTTGGTAAGAAGGAGCAAGGAGAATCAGTTCGCGTCTCCTCATCGTTTCCTTTTTGAATGACCAGAGGAAAGAAAAGGATAAGGAGGAAGGGCTCTGCGAAGACATAAGGAAAGAAGAGCAGACAACAGAAAGGAAGCGGTAAGATGCGGGAAGACGGTTCGGAGAAGAAAGGAGAATTCCTCCTTCGCTCGCCTCTCTTACTTCCTTGCCCTTCGCCTTCTTCCTCTTCTCTTACCCTATTCATCTTCATAAGGAAGGAGAAATGAAAGGAACGGAGAGTTCAGGGCATGCAAAGGGCACTCTTCTCATCACCTCACCATCCTCCTTTTCATTGTTCTCTCCAGATCCGTCTTTCTCCCTCCCTCCCTTCCCGTCTACTTCTGCACATTCCCTTTTCCGCTTCTCTCCGCCTATTATGTTCGCTTGGAACGGAGAGTTCAGGGCATGCAAAGGGCACTCTTCTCATCACCTCACCATCCTCCTTTTCATTGTTCTCTCCAGATCCCTCTTTCTCCCTCCCTCCCTTCCCGTCTACTTCTGCACATTCCCTTTTCCGCTTCTCTCCCCCTATTATGTTCGCTTGGAAAGAATCGCTTGCCCCCTATTCCTTCTCCTCCTGGCTTTCCTGCCTCCCGTCCTTCTCCCTCTATCACTCAGAAGGAAGAAGGACAATTCACAAGGAAGAAGACAAGGGAGTAAGAGAAAGACAACAGAAGAGGAGAGACAATCCGAGAAGGGCAGAAGAAGAACGAGAGCCATAAGGAAACAAACACAGAAACAAAGAGAGAAAGTAAGAGAGAAAGACCAGCAAAAACAGAGGCAGAGAGTGAGAGAAAGGAGGGGAGGGGAAGCGATGCAGAAAGCAGTCGAAAGGGCCTTGCTTGTCCTATCTCACCGTCTCATTGGTAAAAAACCAGGAAGAGGTTGTGGAGGAAGACAAGGAAGAAGTGTTCTCGTCTTCACTCACCTTGTGCCCTTCCTCTCCCACCGCTCGTCCGCTCGACAGAAAGAAGAGAGTTACGGAGAGGGCGAGAGAGAGCTTCAAGCCCAGCAGAGGAAGAAGAGAGAGGAAGATACGAGAAGTGTGGAGGAAGTGGCCAAAAGAAATGCTACGTAATGAAAGAGGGGAAACCAGTGTCTCCTCTGCTCTTCCTCTTTTCTCTCTTATTCTTCTCTTCTCGCAGGGCATGCATGGAGCCAGGAAAGGGAAGGGGTCAAAGCAGATGAGAAAGTAATGGAGAGAGCTGTTCTTCGTCCCTCTGACCTCCTCCTCTCATTGTACTCATATCAGAAGGGTCTGGAAAGGAGTGAAAGGTAGGGCATGGACTGAAGCGGGGGAATAGGTGAAAGTGGATAAGAAACAATGTTAGACAGCTTGCCGAAGGCGGCCAGCTCGCAGCTTGCCTGCGGCCTGGCCTGCTGAGCCTGGTCGAGGGTGGGCAGGGGCCTGCTGAGATCCACGGCCAGCACGCCCGGCTTGCTTTGAGGCAGGGCCAGCTGGGGAGCCTGGCCGGGCTGAGTGGGTTGGGTGAGTGAGTGGGGAGAGGGTGGAGAGGAACAGGGAGAAGAGGGTGGGCGGAGAGAGGAGGTAGAGGGAGCGCAAGGAAAAGGTGGGGAGAGGGGAGGGCGGGTGGACAAAGGGAGGGGAAGAGGAGGGAGTGGGGAGATGGGTGGAGAGGTAGAGGGAGTGGAGGGTGGGTGCGTTCTTTGGATTGTATAGTCTAAGGGTTTTCTACAACGGGTTCCATATCAGGGATCTGTACAAAGGATCTATAGATTTCTATAAGGAGTATATAAAGACTGTGTATGAGGGCTCCATATAATCGATCTTTCAAAGATTTTTTATAAAGGACTCCATTTGTGGGAAACATAAGCGGTTCCTACAAGTTCTTTATCTCGAGGATCTGTAAGGTTTATATATCTATGAAGCTTTCTATATGGGCTCTATAGACCCCATAAGACAAATTAAAAAGTGATGAAGGGGATAAGAAGATGATAAGAAGATGAGTGGATGGGAGAAAAAGTGATGGGAGGTGAGGAGACATGAGATGGGAAGGGAAGGAATGAGTTAGGAGTGGGGGAGGTAGGAGGCAAGTGAGAGGGACAGGGTGGATCATTTACAAACGCCTTTAGGGGGACGCTCCTTGCGATGTGTGATTTTTGGATCTGAGTTCTTACAAAGCCTGAGAGGGGCACACCCCGTGCGATCTGTGATTTTTGGATCTGAGTTTTTACAAAATATTAGGGCGACACCCCTTGCGATTTGTGATTTTTGAACTTACTTGTCATGAAAACCTTTAGGGGAAACCCCTTAAGATCTGTGGTTTTGGGATTTGAATCTTCACAAAACCTTAAGGGGGACACCCCTTGCGATTTGTGCTTTTTGCACTTACTTGTCATGAAAACCTTTAGGGGGACACCCCTTAAGATCTGTGGTTTTGGGATCTGAGTTTTCACAAAACCTTAGGGGGATATTTAAGAAGGAGAGAAGGGAGGGTGGGGGAGGGTGGAGATTCCAGGAGAGAGAAAGGGGAAGAGGAGAGGTAGAGGGAGTGGAGGTGGGGCAGAGTGAGGAAGGTGAGGGGAGGGGGTAGTGGGAGGGATAGGGAGAGGGAGGGAGGGGTATGGGAGGAGGACGAGGGATGAGGAGTGGGCACGGCTGCCTGCTTCCGCACGCCCAGCCTTCCCTGCCCGAGCCGCGACCGAGCAGAAAGCATGTAAATATCGCGCTATAACAAGGGCTAGGGATTTCACACATCTGCTGGCAAAATCTGGCGGAAGTGACCTGTGGTCCAGCAAAACACCTGTAAATACCGCATGAAAACAAGGGCTAGGGATTTCACACATCTGCTGGCAAAATCTGCCGGAAGTGACCTGTGGTCCAGCAAAACACCTGTAAATACCGCGTGAAAACAAGGACTAGGGATTTCACACATCTGCTGGCAAAATCTGGCGGAAGTGACCTGTGGTCCAGCAAAACACCTGTAAATACCGCGCTAAAGCAGGGGCTAGGGATTTCACACATCTGCTGGCAAAATCTGGCGGAAGTGACCTGTTGTCCAGCAAAACACCTGTAAATACAGCATGAAAACAAGGGCTAGGGATTTCACACATCTGCTGGCAAAACCTGGCGGAAGTGACCTGTGGTCCAGCAAAACACCTGTAAATACCGCGTGAAAACAAGGACTAGGGATTTCACACATCTGCTGGCAAAATCTGGCGGAAGTGACCTGTGGTCCAGCAAAACACCTGTATATACCGCATGAAAACAAGGGCTAGGGATTTCACACATCTGCTGGCAAAATCTGGCGGAAGTGACCTGTGGTCCAGCAAAACACCTGTAAATACCGCGTGAAAACAAGGGCTAGGGATTTCACACATCTGCTGGCAAAGTCTGGCGGAAGTGACCTGTGGTCCAGTAAAACACCTGTAAATACCGCGTGAAAACAAGGACTAGGGATTTCACACATCTGCTGGCAAAATCTGGCGGAAGTGACCTGTGGTCCAGCAAAACACCTGTAAATACCGCATGAAAACAAGGGCTAGGGATTTCACACATCTGCTGGCAAAATCTGCCGGAAGTGACCTGTGGTCCAGCAAAACACCTGTAAATACCGTATGAAAACAAGGGCTAGGGATTTCACACATCTGCTGGCAAAATCTGGCGGAAGTGACCTGTGGTCCAGCAAAACACCTGTAAATACCGCATGAAAACAAGGGCTAGGGATTTCACACATCTGCTGGCAAAATCTGGCGGAAGTGACCTGTGGTCCAGCAAAACACCTGTAACTCAGATCCGAAAACCATAGATCGCAAGGGGTGTCACCCTAAGGGTTTTTGTAATAAATATGTTTCAAAAACACGAATCGCAAGGGGTGTCCCCCTAACTAAGGTTGTGTAAGAACTCCATTACTAGCATCACAGATCGCAATGAGTGTCCCCCCAAAGGTTTTTTCAAGAAATAGGTTCCAAAATCAAATCGCAAGGGTGTCGCCGGGGGCTGGGCCCTCCCTCGGGCCTGGGCTGGGGTTGGGCAGGGCTGCTAGGCTGGGGTCGGAGGCTACAGACAGCAGGTGGGGGTGGGCTGAGCGGGGCCGGGGGCGGGGACTGGGGCTGGGCCTGGGACAGGGGCATGGCTGGAGGCTGGAGCTGGGCGGGGGGTGGGGGCTGAGCCCGAGCCTTGGGCCGGACTGGGGCTGGATGGGGGAGGAGGCTCTGGGGGAGGAGGGGGCTGGGGGCTGGTGGGCCGGGCTGGGGCAGGGGCCCGGGAGGGGCGGGGCTGGGGCTGAGCCGGTGGGCCGGGCTGGGCTGGGGCCCGGGATTTAATTTTTTTAAATTCTTTAAATTCTTTAAATTCTTGAAAAATTAATTCCGGAGTGGGCCGGGGCTGGGGCTGGGGCCCCGGGATTTAAATTTTTTAAATTCTTTAAAAATTAATTCCGTAGTGGGACGGGGCTGGGGCTGCGGCCCGGGATTTAAATTTTTTAAATTCTTGAAATTCTTTAAATTCTTTAAAAAATAATTCCGGAGTGGGCCGGGGCTGGGGCTGGGGCCCGGGATTTAAATTTTGTAAATTCTTTAAATTCTTTAAATTCTTTAAAAATTAATTCCGGAGTGGGCCGGGGCTGGGGCTGGGGCCCGGGATTTAAATTTTTTACATTCTTTAAATTCTTTAAAAATTAATTCCGGAGTGGGCCGGGGCTGGGGCTGGGGCCCGGGATTTAAATTTTTTAAATTCTTTAAATTCTTTCAAATTTAATTCCGGCCGATTTAATTTTTAAAGAAGTTAAAGAACTTTTCTTTTTTAAATTTTTTAAATTCTTTAAAATTTAATTCCGGCCGATTTAATTTTTAAAGAATTTAAGGAATTTACAAAAGTTTATTTCGTGCTGGGTTGGGGTGGGCCGGGGCTGGGGCTGGGGCCCGGGATTTAAATTTTTTAAATTCTTTAAATTCTTTAAATTCTTTAAAATTTAATTCCGGCCGATTTAATTTTTAAAGAATTTAAAGAATTTTTCTTTTTTAATTTTTTTAAATTCTTTAAAATTTAATTCCGGCCGATTTAATTTTTAAAGAATTTAGAAATTTAAAGAATTTATTTCGTGCTGGGTTGGGGTGGGCCGGGGCTGGGGCCCGGGATTTAAATTTTTTAAATTCTTTAAATTCTTTAAATTCTTTAAAATTTGATTCCGTCCGATTTAATTTTTAAAGAATTTAAAGAATTTTTCTTTTTTGAATTTTTTAAATTCTTTAAAATTTAATTCCGGCCGATTTAATTTTTAAAGAATTTAGGGAATTTAAAAAATTTATTTCGTGCTGGGTTGGGGTGGGCCGGGGCTGGGGCTGGGACCCGGGATTTAAATTTTTTAAATTCTTTAAATTCTTTAAAATTTAATTCCGGCCGATTTAATTTTTAAAGAATTTAAAGATTTTTTCTTTTTTAAATTTTTTAAATTCTTTAAAATTTAATTCCGGTCGATTTAATCTTTAAAGATTTTTTGTTTTTAAATTTTCTAAATTCTTTAAAATTTAATTCCGGCCGATTTAATTTTTAAAGAAATTTTCGTTTTTAAATTATTGAAATTCTTTAAAATTTAATTCCGGCCGATTTAATTTTTAAAGAATTTAAGGAATTTAAAAAATGTATTTCGTGCTGGGTTGGGGTGGGCTGGGGCTGGGGCCCGGGATTTAAATTTTTTAAATTCTTTAAATTCTTTAAATTCTTTAAAATTTAATTCCGGCCGATTTAATTTTTAAAGAATTTAAAGAATTTTTCTTTTTTAATCTTTTTAAATTCTTTAAAATTTAATTCCGGCCGATTTAATTTTTAAAGAATTTAGAAATTTAAAGAATTTATTTCGTGCTGGGTTGGGGTGGGCCGGGGCTGGGGCCCGGGATTTAAATTTTTTAAATTCTTTAAATTCTTTAAATTCTTTAAAATTTAATTCCGGCCGATTTAATTTTTAAAGAATTTAAAGAATTTTTCTTTTTTAAATTTTTTAAATTCTTTAAAATTTAATTCCGGCCGATTTAATTTTTTAAAGAATTTTTCGTTTTTAAATTTTCTAAATTCTTTAAAATTTAATTCCGGCCGATTTAATTTTTAAAGAAGTTAAAGAACTTTTCTTTTTTAAATTTTTTAAATTCTTTAAAATTTAATTCCGGCCGATTTAATTTTTAAAGAATTTAAGGAATTTAAAAAATTTATTTCGTGCTGGGTTGGGGTGGGCCGGGGCTGGGGCCCGGGATTTAAATTTTTTAAATTCTTTAAATTCTTTAAAATTTAATTCCGGCCGATTTAATTTTTAAAGAATTTAAAGAAATTTTCGTTTTTAAATTTTTTAAATTCTTTAAAATTTAATTCCGGCCGATTTAATTTTTAAAGAATTTAAGGAATTTAAATAATTTATTTCGTGCTGGGTTGGGGTGGGCCGGGGCTGGGGCTGGGGCCCGGGAATTTTTTAAATTCTTTAAATTCTTTAAAATTTAATTCCGGCCGATTTAATTTTTAAAGAACTTAAAGAACTTTTCTTTTTTAAATTTTTTAAATTCTTTAAAATTCAATTCCGGCCGATTTAATTTTTAAAGAATTTAAAGATTTTTTCTTTTTTTAATTTTTTAAATTCTTTAAAATTTAATTCCGGCCGATTTAATTTTTAAAGAATTTTTCGTTTTTAAATTTTCTAAATTCTTTAAAATATAATTCCGGCCGATTTATTTTTTAAAGAAATTTTCGTTTTTAAATTTTTTAAATTCTTTAAAATTTAATTCCGGCCGATTTAATTTTTAAAGAATTTAAGGAATTTACAAAATTTATTTCGTGCTGGGTTGGGGTGGGCCGGGGCTGGGGCCCGGGATTTAATTGATACACAGAGCAGAGGCCCGCGCCAAATAGACCCTAAAGGTCCTACGTACATAGGACTTCCAGGATCCTGACGAAAGGCTCCAACGAACAAGAATACGAGCTTCGGCCTGCGGAAAGATCATGATGTGATGGCGCTTGTGTTCCGCTGATTGGCGATAGGGTGGGCACGGGGTGTCGTGTAGAGTCTGAGTCCAAAGACGATGCTCTCTCATTTTCTGACGGGGGGGCGGGACACTTGGCGACACCCTGCTCGGGAAGGAGGAAGAGCAACCATCAGTTTGTGCTTCGAATTTTGGTCAGGAGGGAGGGTACTAGTAATATTATATTATCATTATAATGAGGAAGCCCCAAGTAATTGAAGCGGGCCCTACACCCTAAACCCTTAAAATAGTATCGATAAGTGTTCAAGACCGCTAAACCCGGAACCCCAAACCCCTAATTATAAAAGCCCCTAGAATCCCCTACGTTAGTATCTCCTCCAAGGCCAAGGCCAGAGCGAAGCGCAATGGGACGAGCCTAGGATGTTTGGACCGAGCATTTGAGCGTTTCAGAGAATTTCCAGGATCCCTTTTTGTGGGGTTTGGGTTTTAGAGTTTCAGGGATCCCTTTAAAGGATTGTACTATTGGCGGACTATTGTCTGAAACTCCTATTGAGATTGGACTTTAGAGATAGGGTCTGGGACGTCAAACGGGTTGAGAGGTTTATACATGAACCCGAAATTCCAAACCCTCGTCTCTGCACCCCTATGTTGCTTCCGTGCGGGGAATGCGGTCGTGGGTCTAGGGCCAGGGCACGGGTTTAAAGTCAAAAGGGCAACGATCCGGTTAACAGTCCGACTCTTTGCAGACAGAAAAATGAGATACGGGGCAATGCTAGGAAAAAATGGAAAAGCAAATGCGACGCGAGACAGCCCAAACCACTGGAAAACCATCATGGCACTTTGGGATCTACCGGTGCGGTTTTGGCTTTTATGGCCCGCGGCGCCGTCTCAGCACCCTCGAAAGTTTAAAGTCACCAAGCCGAGACTCGATCTCCTCCTCTGATCCCCAAGGCTGCTGTGCGGCGACTTGCCTGGGAACATTCTGTGTCCTTGGCTCATCCAGTTTCTCAGATGCTGACAGGCACGGGACGACCCTGTCTCCCCATCTCCTCTATCTAGCAATCGATCCAGCAGTGTGCGTACTGCTGCCTACACCACCTTCTGTTGCATGTCTATCTACATGGCTTACATCAGATTATACAAAGCAGATCAAAAAGCCGCCATTCTAGACATGCAAGCAGCAGGTACATACATACATGCTGCACAAAACACCGACAATCGCACTCGTACGGACCTGGAAAATGAGAAGATGCACACACATGTTCCATGAAGTAGACACACTTGCCGGCCTGCCTACCTCGCTGTACATAGGTACATACACACATGCACCTACCATATCTATAGTCACGTCCATATCCATACATACATGCATACATACATACGCACACAGGCCATCCTGAACATACACACACGTGCATGCACAAACATACATATAATACATATAATTACATTTACATATACATATACATGCACATGCACCAGCATATACATACATCCATGCGTCCATGCATCCTGCATAGGTCACGCAAGCCACTAACGAATAGGTTGCACAATGTGAGTGTGCACGAGCGCCTGCATGCATGTAGCGAACCTGAGCGTGGGCAGAAAACTGGGCAAGTAGGAGAAGCGTGCATGCAGAGTTTTAGCAGAAACGAACAATTGCTAGCTAGAGTGGTGGACGGAAATTTGCAGAGAGACAAAAAGGCAAATCGGCAAATGCATGGGCTAGACTTATGTCACGGCAGCGTTCTGAAAGTCGCGGCACTGCATGGCCACGCAGGGGCCGAGAAGTCATTGCACACCCCCCGCCCCATCCCCCCCCCCGGGGACACGCGGTGTTGCACGCCTTTTAGAGCCTTTAGAGGCAAAGCCTCAAACCAACTGAGATCAAGGCCACGGGCGGGTTGGCAAACTGCAAGCCTTTCGTAGACCGCGACATGCGAAAACACGGGAATACCCGTTGACACGCACCCTTCAGAAGCAGTAGCATCGAGGGCTTTCAAGAGGGGTTCTCAGCGTTGTAGCAGTAGCAGTAGCAGTAACGGAGCATTGCGATCTTGGGGGCGCTACGCACTAGATCCAAGTACCGAGCGTTGTGGACAGGGTCGATCACATGACACGAGCATGTATGTGTGGGTGAATGTGTGCACACATGTGCGGAGGTGGTGCTGCGAATCTCCAGTGCCAGATAGGGTCACCGACGCGCTTTCTGATGACAAGAGCTTGCTATATGAACAAGACGACCAGCCGCACCCCGAAAACGACTGACAAGCAACTGCTTAACTGATCTGATAACATCACAGCACATCAAAACCAGCCGTTCCCCGTGTAGACGCTCGATACAAACCTGCTCTAGACGCAAGTCTGGTCACAACACATCAAAACCAGCTATTCCCCGCGTACATGCTCAATTTAACAAGACAGCAGAAGCAGTAGCAGCACTTGTGGAAGTAGCCAGAGCAGGAGCACCGACAGGAGCAGGAGCGGGAGCAGTGGCAGCACTTGTAGCAGTACCAGGAACAGGAGCAAGGGCAGCGGCAGGGGCAGGAGCAGGAGGAGCAGGAGCAGCAGCAGCAGCAGCAGCAGCAGCCGTGGCAGCCGTAGCAGCCGTAGCTGTAGCCTAGTAGCAGCGGTGTCGGTTCCGCCTTGTCCACGCGCACACGCAACGACGTCCGCAAGACGCTATGCTTTATACTGTTGACAGAGCCTAGTCTCAACTCGAATCTGTGCATTACGCACTTGCGATCCTGATGCATGCCCCCTTGTGAGAGATTGCGGCGACAATTCAAGAGAGTAGAACACAAGTAGCAGGGCCTGGAGAACAGGAGAGCAGTGATCTCATCCGAGTGTAAGTCATAGCATCCAGTGCAGCATAGGACGTACAGATCCGCTCATCCCTCCGACATTCATGCCGCTACACTCTGAAGTGCAGCAATGTGTCATGGACATGACGGCAGGCAGCATTCCCATGCCGAAAGGGAATGGCATGGCGGCAGGATATGTAAATGCAGGCAATGCCGGCATTGCTTGCACTGCCGGCATTGCTTGCACTGCTGGCATCGCTTGCACTGCTTGAACTGCCGGCACAGCCAGCATCGTCGCCTGCGGCGCCTGTCAGATCGGCCAGGAGTTGGTGACTACCATGCGGTACGAATCTGCCAGTCCCTCGCCTGGGCGGGCATTGGCATCACAAAGGTGGGTGCCGACTGAACAACCCGCTTCGCGGGCTCCTGCCGGCCAGCCAGCTCTTTCGAGAGTGCACGCATCTGTATCATCTGTTGGCTAGACGTGGAAACATCAATGCCAAGCCAGCCCTGACTGTCCACAACTCCCTGATTGCTCCTGCATCATGGCCGGCATGGACAACACCTGCTGCCTCAGCTGGACAAGTCAGCCACCTGCATGGGGCTGAGGGCCTGAGACGGCCTGAGAAGCTTATGGTATATTGAATTTTAAAATATACTATGTTGTAAGTTGCCTTTAGGGTTTAGGGTTTTTAAAGCGCACTGACCCTTTCTCCGCTCGATTCATTGACAAGCGCTTAGTTTGTAGTACATTGAAGTATGTTAGTATATCGTGTTAAGCATGAAAGCTCTGAAGGGCGACACTCAACGCGGTCGAGGGACTTGTCTGACTCGTCGGTAGATGTGGCCAGGAAGAGGCCGGTCTGTCCAGGAAACTTGTGAAGTCCGAAAGCAAAGTTGAATGATGTGCATTTCGTCTAGAATGACCACCCGCAACAATTAATGTACTTGGGGAGTCCCCACCACCCCTCAAGTACTCTATTGGTTGCTGTCTGTTGCTCCGGGTCCATGACCGAAGACCCCAAGTACATTATCTCAGCTGCAGCAATGTCTCACCAAAACAAATGTACTGGGATTCCTACTGGGCCCATCGGAACAGGGGGAGAATGTACTTCGAACCGCCAAACATCGACGTATCATCCCGTCCAAGCACATTAGGTTAGGGGGAGTGATTCTAGAATGCGAACGGTAATAGATTATATACTACAGGCTAATATCATATCCTAAGCATGATGTCCAGATACCGTGTACATGCTTATGTATGCATTCAAACCTGTATGTGCGCACACACACATCGTAATTGATATGTACAGGCAGACTGACAGCCAGACGGACACAGACAGACAGACAGATAGGTAGGCAGGTCGCAGTCAGCTAGACGAATGGATACACAGATAGATAGGCAATTACGGTAGCATCCCTATCGAGATAGATTCGCTGGCCTGCAAAGATGCGCTGTCTTCCGAGCTGATGATGCTGACCGGAGCCTCCACAGTGCGCAGAGGCAACCCCCGGGATCCCAGCCAGAAACGGGGGACCAGTCCCAGGGCTGTCAACAGTCCTTGGGGGGCTTGGGACTTGAGGGTTCTGTTTTTGAACCCTCGTGTCTTTTAGCAACTGCCTCGAGACTACCACCTTTGGACTTTGGGGTTTGAAGCTTCGGGCAGTTTACGGCATACAAGCAGGGTTGAAAGCCATAAACATATTGGGGAAAAATATTTTTTCCCCAGTATGTTTAATACAAGCAGGGTTGAAAGCCAGCTTCGGTGAAGGTCTGCCAGACTTCCTACATTGGCGCAGGATGGCAGACCTTGAAAGCGGGAGCTTGCCGGGTTGGGGCCACACTCTTCTGCCTGAGCATCGGATGATTCGTAGCCTCCGAAACACTATACTATACAATACTATACTATATTTTTTGTTTAGTATAGTATAATGCATCACAGTAATATATATATATATATCAGCACCCGGGGAGCTAACGACATCTTCAGCTTCGGCCTGTGACTGCGCAGACGGCGACGCGTCCTGAACCAGCTGAGGACTGATGTGCATCTGAATCTGAAGGTGCAACGGGGGGATGTGCCTACTGGAAATCACTCTCTTACCCTGAACTCTTGCCCCTAAATCCCACGCTCTAGTCCTTTTAGAGAATCGGGGTCGAGCCTCCAGTTCATACTGCCAAACTTGGGGCCACTGCGAAGCCCCCCTAAAGAGTCGCAAGGTCCATGGTCCATGAGAACCCTCCGATTTGGGGTCTAGAGCTTAAGGATTAGAGTAGTGGTTGCCGGATTTGGGATAAACACCTCGGCTTAGCATTTACTGCACCGGTCGGACGATTTCTGGAGTCTCGCTCCTCATCTTGCAAATCGCCGTCAGCGGACGTAGCGGTGGTGCTCCATGACCTGATCTGCGAAGCTTCAGGGACGGCTAAAGACAGGATATTTTTGAGGTTTAGGGTTCACGGTTTAGGGTCACGGTTTAGGGTACTTGGGTTTAGGGTTCAGGGTTCTAGCAGGGTCTCTACAAGGATTTAGATGATGTCTACCTATGGGCTTGTAGCAGCGACAGCTGGAACAATGATGGCAGTCCTGAGCAACACTACAAAAGCCATCGCCACGAAAGTCATTAATCGCTTCTACCAGGAAACTGGAACAAAATTGCAAAAGCCAGAGCGCAACAAACAGCCGACAGCAACAACGGTTGCAGTCGTGGTCTAGTGCGTGGTCAAAACAAACATGATACATGCAAGCTCAGTGCCGAGCTGAAAGCACCATAACCATCCTCCCGGCATCCCTCCGCGCCCCTCCCTCTGAATGCCATCAGGGGGCCACTTGTCGTAGTTTTTGGGATTTCCCGAAGTCTCAGAAGGCTTGCTCACATTCACCTTGTTCCAAAGCAACTCCGAAATGGATGACCTGGGCATCAGCACTTCTTCAAGCTCAGCTCAAACGACGCTTCGTGGTGACTTTGCATTGCAGGCAGAGGTCCCGAGGGCCTGAGGCAGAAGTCCACACCTTCACAGGCCCTTTCAAGCCAGCTGATGTTGCGCATCTCCGTAAGCCACCGTCCACATCCCAGCATCTATCCGAATCTAGGCCCTGCCAAGCGTCTCCGTCGAGCCCATGCCGATGGGATCCCAGCACAATCCTCGGACAGAGTGCGAAGTCTCTTGCTAGATCAACAGAGCTCCATGCTTAGGAGCTTGGTCTGGGCTCTTCAGACTTCGCTGAGCTCCCAGCCGTCGACATCCTCAGCGTTGTCGGTCGCGGGTACGGGCGAAGGCACCACCTTCGTGGCCTGACAACAACCAACTGCACAACTTCTCCCTCCGAAGAAGGCCCATGACCACTGCCAGGACGACTACGCACCATGGTCTTGAAACCAGGCTGTTACCCGGTCCGAGAAGTGTCAGTTCCTTGCACTTGCAAGTGCAAGGGGGCGAAGCAGCATTGGGAGCAGGTATGCTGGAAGGGCCTGACTTCGAAGATGCAAGTCCAACAGCCGAATAATGGCACCGTTGCATGGAAGCGTAAACTTCCTCAGGTCTTCAAAAACTCTTCGAAGGCCCAAAGGCCGAGAATATCAGTGCCGGGAGTGCGGCGATTCTGTATGTCAGTTCCGATCCAACAATGGTAGTAATAATAAACATGATTGTTATATAGTAAGAATAATAAATACAATAGTAATAATAATAATAACAATAAGGCTATGTCTACACAAATCCTGGCATGCAGATTCCAAGCACGGTCCATCAACTTTGCGCGCCTGTGCTTTCGGGCCGTGCCAGCGCGGGAAGTTGTCCTGCTGAAGGGGCACATCAGCTCAATGGAAGTCGCTCGATGCAAGGTTCGCTTTACGAGCAAGC
>CAJNDT010005960.1:355000-467787 GCA_905221615.1 Symbiodinium sp. CCMP2592
CCGCCTCATGATTGCAGCAAATCAGCAGCGACAGCAGTAGCGGTAGTAGCGTAGCTGCTGTAGAAGTTGTAGTAGTAATTAGTAGGAGTAGCTCGTAGCAGTAGTGGTACTACGGTTGATGATATAAATCCTGCATGACCCATAATAAGGAATATACCATAATTCCTATAGTTTAGAGTCCTTAAGGTAATGCAGGATTTATATCATCAACCGTAGTAGTAGTAGCAGCAGCAGCTGCAGCCGCAAAGCCTGAAGGCTAAACACTTTCCAGCCCCAAACCACAAACCCCCAGATCCAACTGTCCAAAAAACATGTGCCAATGCTAGAAATGAACAAGCCCGCAGACCTGAACATCACAGTCGGAGTCGGAAAGTGGGCCCATGTCGTCAATCTCGATGTCATTGGTCCTGCAGAAAGAGTGACACCATTAGTAAACGTCCAACGAAAACATCAACGAATGTATTTAGAGCAGAAGAAACGCACATAACGTCATAGCAATAATGCAGTCATGAGAATGACATCAATGCTAGCGATGACCAGGAGAAGAGAACAACACCAGTCATCATTGCAAGCATCCTAATGGACAAGATACTCAGAGCGGCCAGTACGACAGCAAGTTATGGATGACATCAGTAGCAGCATGCATAATGCATACAGTAAGGGCATTTATGACACCTCGCTGCATAGATTCATCCCAACAGCTGGTACCAATTAACTGAGGTTCTTCTCTCATACAGCGATAACCTGAAGTAACCTTGAGGCCCAAAAACTCTCAAAGTAAACACCAAACTCACTAAACCCCAAACCTGTTGAAGGAAACTTACAGTAAGCTCTTGTAGCTACAGAGAGTCTGTTTCTAGGGTTGGGGTTGAGCTTTTTGGATGGAGTTTAGGGTTGAGAGGTTTGGAGTTTTGGGGCGTGGGAGTCAGGATTTAATGGTTGGGTAAGTTTAGGTGTTGCTGGAATGGCACGCAGTATCATGCCTTTGAGTTTATGGAATGAAGCACAGGCTACATCAGAGTCGGTGCTTGCCTGGAGAAGGCTTTGCGCTCCATCTTCTTGCTTTCGGGTTGCAAAGAACGACACAGGCGGCCTGCCACAACACAGCAGTCATGGGAAGAAGGGTCTGAGTTGCTACTCGTGACTAACATGCATTGACATCAGACGTGCCATGCCTTCTGCCCTTTCAGAAAGCAGCATGCTTAAGAATCTCATCTGCAAAGCCGCTACAAGTGGCAACTCCATGAACTCCGTTCTCCCAGGCGCCGCAGGCCTTGAACTCTCAAAGGAGCACTCGGTTTTCAGCCAAAAAGGTGCTGCGGAGGCTTCGGGTCAGATGGAGAGGAACTGCTCGCACTGCATGCAGCAATTCGCAGTATCGGATCGTGATCACCGTACTGGCCGAACAAAGAAACAGCCATGAAATACAGAGCAAGAGCAGCATCGAATCGACGTTACTCACAACACTACAGCAGGAGTTACAAGGCACCGACTGCCGGCAACAGAAGGGCTGAAGGTGCCTAGCCCCCTGGGCCCCTTTTAATAATTAATATTGAGTCAACATCCTCGGGCTCTGATTGGAAGCTCAGCAAAAGCAGAATAACTACCGTGAGCGGGTGCTGCAGGCTACAACCCGCCTGGTCGTGCTTGCCACAAACAACCTGACATTCAAAAAAATACGTGCCCCTAGACAGTGTAATTTTCTTGAGATTGCGAGCTCAGCGTGCTTCCAACCTTCACGTCTGACTTCGTTCGGAAGGCTGAGTCTGCCCTCTTGGCTGCCGGCTAGGTAGTGCGGCGACTCGTACAAGAGCAGCCTGGTGCAAAACGCATAAAAAGCCGCCAGTCACCAGAACCAGAACTGCAATGAAGCTTGCCTCCACAGTCTGACGCTCTCCAACCCGAAGCCTGAGTCTTTTACAACCATATACTGACCCAAATTGATAAACCTAATCCCGAGAAATGGACTACTTCATGAACTCTGAACCCCTCGTCGGATGTCTCAAGCGTTAGGGGCGCAGGCACGGCGAAGGGCAGGATCAGCAAAGCTGGACCTTACGACAGACCACATTGGTTTGCAGGGTCGCTTGTTGATGATTTGGGGCTTTGGGTTTGGTTTGTGATTCGAGGGAAAGGGCTTATGTCACATACTCAGGGAAAGGGCTTATGTCACATACCCAGGGGATAGATACATTAGGGTTCAATTTGGGAATTGGGGTTCGCGTTTAAGAACTACGGTCGATAAGGGCTCAGTTGAGGATTCGGGGTCCGTGTTAGAAAGGGTTGGTGGTTACCTGAAGGTTCATGGGTAGTTAAAACTATAGGGTTATAAGATGTTATAAGTAGGTTAACTCTAATATTAGGGGACTTACAGCCCCACTTATACCTACCCATGAACCTCCAAGTAGACCCTAAACCCTATACTCTGTATAGAATCCCTATAGATCCCTTTAAAGGGACGCTTAAGGGTCTGCGTTAGACAGGGTTGGTGGTCAACCTCTTCAAGGTTTCGGGTTTCAGAACTTCGGCTCGCCGCTTGCAGTGACTGGACTTCGCCAAATGGATGCTTGGTGAGCTGTTCCTATCAAAGGGGAAAAGGAGGGACCCTTAATGGGGACCCCTACCCTATAATGGGGGCTATATAATGGGTATATAATAGCTATATTAAGGGTATATACCTAGGTCCTTATTAAGGGTCCCTCCTTTTACCCTTGGATCCTAAGAGCGCACCATCAGATCCAGGCACTTTCATCATGACCAAGCTTACCGTGCATCCGTCACAGACTCCTTGTCTTGTTCCCCGGGAGGAGAGGCCCACGCTGACGGCCAGTGCTGTGACGTAGCGCCAACTCTCCTGCAGACTTGTAGGTTCAACGACCAATACTCGGTCTTTGTTGGTATCATCGTTGCTGTTCTTGTTACTATTGCGCATCCTCTGCTGGTGCAGCACGACCAGATGAAAGGCTTGGATGGCTCACTCTATGAGTCACAAGCATCCCGCCATGCCGCAACAGTTTCGAGTTTCGGTGGCAGCAAAGATGCGGCTCCCACTCTTGATAATTCGATCAATGCACGGGCGAAAGACAAATCAAACGAGTCAGTACAGAAGCAGAGGGGCGAATACCGCGGCAAAACAACTTGGGCACTAGCTCCTCGTCACTGGTTTGCTTCAGGTCTTTCAAGAAGGCCCACAGCAACCAGGCCTTTGATTTTTCTGGCTATCTCGATTGCATCACGCCTTTGACTTGCGGTGTCAACACTGAGATGCTGTATCATAACTACCGAAGTTGACGGCGACAAATAAGTCGCTGGCTGCATAGACTTCGCCTAGCGTGAAGAAGAAGTTGTTCACCTCGGTTAAAAAGCCCGGGAAGCCAATGAAAATGGCTCGCACTCCAGAGCCTCACCACGTCCAGTCGGAAGACACAAGCTCCCACATCGCAGTCAAAACGAAATCCACCAGGATCAACCAGGAACTCGCAAGCCTAAGCTAAGAAACGGGCATTGACCATGTGCCCGCGCCAGGCCTTCGGACAGATCTCCACCTTGCCAGAGACCCTAAACCTGACGTCTAAGTTCGGACGGAGCATCGCTTCGACTCGGTTCATGCAAGACTCCCTGGTGCTTAGTAGGGAATGGGGGAATGGATCCCTGTAGTAGTCCCTATATAATCCCCAATCATAGTCCCCATAATCCATTCCCGCATTCCCTACTAAGCAGCAGGGAGAAGACCATCCTGCAGAGGAGTGGTGTGTGGAGCGAGTGAGCATTCAGCGTACCACCACCCATAGGCAGGTATCGTAAACGGCTCGGTTATGCTCAAGTCTTCTCTTGTTTGCAACCTGCTCTTGAAACGTAAACCCCAAAAAACGGCCATCCTGGCCGAAATGTTTACTCGAGTCTTGACGAAGGGCGCAGCCGAACTGTGAGGCATCGCACATATTCGTCTCTACACCACAGAAGTGAGCATTGCACAGCAGGAGTCAACATGCTGAGAACTATATACTTGGATAAGGACAGGCCGGAATCTCCAGTCGACATATTTGCAATTCGACGGGACAGCGCGAAGTTGGGGCCACTCCATCCGACCGTCATGCCATGCAGCTTTGTCTTTTTCAAGCATACCAGAAACCCACGGGGTGAAACGCCTAAGCATCCTAAGCGACATAGAATACATTGGAAGACCATTTCCCCGAGGAGAGGCGCAGGAATCCCGAAGTCCCCAGGTGTCGACATGTGTAGGTTCATGGTGGCCTGCAGCGTCAACGCGGGCCCCATCCCAAAGCCGTAGAAAAGCCTCAGCTTCAAGTTAATATGTCAATATGTCATACATGCTATGCAGACGGAGTACATATTGTAATGACCAGGACAAACGGACACCAAGAATGGTGACGACGATACAGTGGCATCAGGTCGATACCAGCAAGCATCAGCAAAGCGTTAAAATGGCAATCTGCATACGTGGTATTCATACAGCCGTCAGTATTAATGTGCATATTTCCGGCGGTGTTAGCATGTTAGCACTGATACTTATAGTTATATCACTGGAGTTTGTGACACATCCAGTCTTCGCAAGAAGAATGGCACAGTATTGGTATTGAAACTGCTGCGCCAATGTGAACGTGACAAGGTGATACCTATATGTGCACCAAGGATGAGCATTGGAACAAGTGGAACATGTGCGGAATGACGCCTGCAACAAGCACGGCTATTGGCTTCAAATCGTTTTCACATGCAATCATCAGTAGTCTGTATCATCAACGTCATCATCACACACACACATCAATCCGATTCTACCAGTCTACCACGCTTACATTCATACGACACACACACACGTTCATCCATCTGGACACTTATAGGTGGAAGCACAGCTTCTGCAGCTACACATGCAGTCCGGAACGTCTGTTCTGTTGATCCGCAGCAAACAGCGCACTTCGGAAGGTTTCGAACGAAGATAACTGTCTGGTTCTTAGTAGGGAATAGGGGACTAGGTTATTGGGACCACTATCGGGACCTTAAGGCACTATCATAGGGATCCATTGCCATTCCCCCCTTCCCTACTAAGAACCAGAGGGATAAAAGAACATCGGAGCTGCAGAGGTTGGGTTCCTGTTCAGCCTCGGCCGTTCGACTGAGCCGCCCTGCCCGAAAAAAAAGCGTGCGGTGAGCATCGACATCGGCCTGGGCAGACAGAAAGCCGTCAAACACCCCCTTCTTCTGCGTGGTTCTTAGTAGGGAATGGGAGAGTGGATCCTTATAGCAAGCCAATTATATAGTGGTCTCCATAATCCACTCCCCCACTCCCTACTAAGAAGCAGACAGTCTAACACCCCCGTCTTCGAGGCAGTTCAGGTTGCTTGAGACGACAGTAAGGATGACGCTGGTAGCAAACTGCGACTGCTACTGCTGCTGCTGCTGCTGCTAGTAACGTGTCCGCACATCGCTCATGCATGAGAAAGCTAGGCTAGCTGCCCGATGCTGATCGCCGAACACAGGCCGCAGAAGACGAGGCCGAACTGAGCTTCTGGGATTTCTGAATGGCGTCTGGTGCCCTCGGGTTTAGGGTTTAGGAACCCCAAACCCTAAACCCTTCCCGCTGTGTATTGATCCAGGTATGCTGCACGCATTGACACACAAGTGCTACACGAGTGCACAACAACCACGCACGACAGCGCTGCATCGCGAAACAATGCACAGACAAGCAGACCAAAGTACGAGGCACCGGCATTGGTGGAGTATAAATTGCCAACAAATGCCAACCAATTGGAGGCCGAACAAAGACATCCACCATTCACGGTGCGTGCGTGGCTGGCTGTCTGCCTGCATCCCTGCATGCATGATGCGTGCGTGTGCCTACGCTCAGAGTGTATGTGGTATGCATGTCGGCCCAATGTAGGCATGTAATAACTAGCTGATTCGCGCATGACATGCATGCAGGTATGCTCTTCGTGCATGTAGGCACAAGTAACGTGCATGTGTAACATGTGTAGACACACAAATATACACACACGCACACATGTCCTCGATGGATCTCGATGGCATAAACGAACACGTGCATGCATGCACATCCACACGTTTGCGGTCCACCCTGCTTACGGATACATGCATTTGGGCATCACCCTTTGGCACCGGTCTGTGTCGGCTTGAAGCTGGACTGCATGCCCAAGCAGACTTCAAAGTGCTTACAAGCTCGTAAGCCGCAAGCGTAGGCCAGGAGCACTGCCAGACGCCGACCGTAGGCATCAGCCGCTGGTCCACCCATCTAGGCATCTGTTCATGCTTAACGAGTTTAGGGTTTAGGGGTTTAGGGTTAACAAGGTCTGGTTGGGCCTACCACTGGTCTGGCATTCCCCTGCGAAATTCCCGACATGGCTCAGCCCGGAGCCAAGTTGCCGAAGAAAACTCCGATGAAGATGATAGACATCATGGAACCTGCCACTGCGACTATTGGAGTGGGTGGCTGCTCTCGCAGATGGCGTCCGGATGAATACCTATACTATTTTCGGGTTCCTTATTACAGCTATATACATATCTATATATATACACACATATATATATACATATATATATATATATAGATATATATATATATATATATATATATATATATATATATTGGGCCCCCAAACCCTATCCTTCTTTTTGAGGCCCCCTATGGAGTCTGCCATCTGAATAACGACCGCTCGCGGCGAATCGAGGCCTTTGAGCGCCGGGGACAGCTCCCACTCCTCTCGGACAGTCCAGGCAGCTGAACCACCACCTACAGTAATCTGTCTGGTTCTGAGTAGGGAATGGAGGAATGGATCCCTATAATACTAGTCCCTGTATAATCCCCAATAATAGTCTCTATAATCCATTCCCCCATTCCCTACTAAGAACCAGACAGTGTTAAAGAACCCCAAAGATCTGCATGCTACGGACCGAATCTTACATCATGTGCTACTCGATACACCAAGCTCTCACAATAGTTCGCTTTCGGAGCTCTTCGCCTTAGAATGTACATACTCGGCGTACTATGCAAAAGCCACACGAAGCCTTTATGTTGCCCGCATCGCTTTGAAGCACTCATTGCGCTCATGTTGTCTCAGCTCGCTTCTGCAAACTGTCCGAATTTGCTTCCTCCTCACAATCTGCCGCCAACCGAAACCCTCGAAGTTTGCACTCCGTCCTGTTGAAGAATGGAGAGAACTGCCGAGGATATGAGAATCTCAGCACCATCGGCCCTCAGGAGCACAGAATAAGGCAACGTCTCTGAAGTTAGCCGGAGCTATGTGAAAACGATGACCATGGAATCCTGCGACCCGAGTGCCGGGCAGCCTCACACCGCTGACCAGAAGCTGCTGCCTAAGTTGCCAAGCTCTTCCTGCAGCTTCCCCTGTCCCCTGCGCAACCTGCGCAATCTTTTCTGCCATTATAGGCTTCGACGAACCGATGCACAAAGCGGGCAACGCTTCCAAGCCAAGGAGCAATAGTTGAAAGCGTCCGAGGCCGATGTCCTGCACAGCCGCTTAGTCGCCAGCATGACCAGAGATTTGGGAGACCTTCATTTAACAAGGGTTGAATATTGAAAGACCCGACGAGAAAGTCAGCAGCACGCCGGGCGCTTTCGGCAGAATAAGAAGCTAAATGGACCGCCTCTGAAACTGGAAGTACCGTCCTCATTTTCTATATCATAAATCGTGTCACGCCAGACCCTGGCCTTCGGCTGCACTTCCGATGGACGCAGAACTGAAATGAGATGCTTTGGTCCTTTAACCCCAAACCCTCAACCCCTAGGCCCTAAACCCTAAACCCTCATCTTGTCCGCCTTTCAGGGCTGGGGGACTTGTCGGACAGCTCAAGACTCAGAGACTACTCAGAGGGCAGGTTGACCTCGAGGCCTAGGTTCAAATTAAGGCTTTTTTTTTTTGAACCCTCTTTTCCTTCTTGCCCGAAGGGTCGTTGGAACACCAGCTTGGCGGAGGGCAAGGACTCAAATTAAGGCTTGAGGCTTAGGATTTCGGGTGTATGGTTTAAGGGTTTGTGGCTTGGGGTTTTTTGGGTTTAGGGCTTCTGGACCACTCGGATTGTTGCCCCCAACATCTTACCCTAACTGCTCAATGCGGCATCCTCGGTAATTTCATCGAGATCCAGCATTGGGTGTCAAGGAATCTGGAGCCTGGCGCACTTGCAGCAAGATGGGCTGGTTGCAAAACTAGGGCTAGCGTGTATAAAATTATCATTCAAGCGACCGTCATACACTACAGTGTACAAGAATACACTATGATATACGATATGCTACAATGTACGAGCTTGTACCAAAATGTGTAGTATATAGGGTCTGTCTCCTCTTCAGCGAGCTTGACCTGAACACTGGAAACCCCTCAACTATAAACGCTGAACCCCCTACAATATTTTGGGGGCTCCTTGTTATAATTGTAGTATAATGGCCCCAAATCCTATTCTAATTAGTTAGTTAGTAAATGATAGGCCCCGGTCTTGAAAGTCTCACGCTACCGGGGCATGGCTTTTATGGATGGTGCCACGTCGTTATGTCAGAGGCCGCTTTCCGCCCCTCCACCGCCCACCAAGCCCTTCTTGGTATGGTCTGGAGCCTCGAAATTTACAAGGATTTGGTGGATTGGGCCTAGAGTCCTCGCAAGTGCTGTCGCTTTGGGTTAAGGGATTTACTTCAAGTTACCATAGTACATAAACCATGATAAATAGTATAGACCCCATTATGGTAATTTAAACTGCATCCCTTAATTTGGGATCTTGACATCGTGGCGGCGTCTCAAAACTGCACAGTCACAAGATCCCAACAACGGTTGACGTCAATCCAGCCTTACTTGAAGGATCATGGGACTTAGTAACTAGGGCCACAATTAAGGTCACCATACCTATAGGTAGTGATAACCCCAATTAAGGTACCTGATCCTCCAAGTACGGCTAAGATATTCCAACTTGTGCACTCCTAGTTGGGTGGCCCTGGGTACATCTGGGGAGCGGTCTACATAATTTCTCTCTACGGTACCCGTTCTTGTAGTAGTCGTTTCTTACAGCGAAGTGGTTGCGCTGTCATGCATTGCTACTGGGGTTGGGCTTTCAGTTTATGATTATTTACGGCGGGTGCCGTTATAACTACCTACGACGAAAGATCATGTCCTTTCCAGAATCAAGTTCTTAAGTTCTTCCCTTGCTAAAACTCAGTTCTTCTAGCGCACATCACTACATGCCAATGTATGCCAACATAATGCAACACATATTGGCAGGTACCCTGGCAAGACTGCACAGCGCGCTTGGCGAGCAATTACGTGACACGTTGAAAAAGCACTTGTTTCATGATTGTGGCATGATGGACACCGTAACCAACTCAGCAATGGGCTCCTCCTCCAGACTTTCTTACGGATGTGGCGCCGAAGCCCTCGGAATGCCAGGCAAGGATTCGGCAGCAACACAGACATGTTCATATACGTAGCAACGTAGTTTCTATGGCAGGGGGACCTGCTGAACCGGACATGTCCGGATCAGGGGATTCGGGCTGGATAGTGTGGGTTTACATGCCGCCACGGATACAGGAAACTTGCCCAGGTCTGTGCGTCTGCAAATGCAAGGCTTTGGTAGGTAAGATCGCTGCAAAGTCTGGACGCTTACGCCCGACAGCCCCTGAAAAGCCCTAAACCCCTAGCATCGTCCTGGGCCCCAAACCGGCACCGCGATCTGTGGAGTTTCAGATCGCGCCCCCACATAGCTTGAGGCAAAAGGCGCGCGCAAAAGTCAGAATGCACAAACACTTCTACGTCGCAGATCGAATGTCTTCGAAGACCTTCGCCCCAGTCAAACGGGAAGTTGCTGAAAGTTCTTAGCCATCAGCCAGCCCTCAGTCAGAACAACCTGCTATGAGAGTTCTGCAAGTTTGGGCTAGTGCTTGAGCGTACCAGCTTCGATAGCAGTCTACCACAGTTTCTAGACTCATAGACTCATGAGGCAACCCTCATTTTCCAACAAGCACGGCGGCGGCGGGTATGCTCACCTTCCGAAACTCTCTGTTCCTGACCCTTTTAACCATCATCCTGGCTACGAACACCCTGCCGACCACCCTGCCAAACGACAAAAACCATACCAAATTCTCTCAGAAGGGTAGCACAGAGGCTCGGTAAGTGCTGCGACGAGTTTGTGTAACTTTCGCACTTCCTACTCAGACGACGTCGTTTAGACTATCCTTGCTGATACTCAGAGCCGTTCTTGCATTGGCAACAATGCAAAAAAACTCTAACCGTTGTTTCATGGTGGTCATGATGTTACCGTGGTGGCTTCGGCACCGTTCTGCCATTGTATTGTTTGTCGGCGCCATAATCTTCTTACATCCTGCAACCACTGCAGCAGCAACTCATGCAGGCTGGCGAACTTTTTAAAGCAGAAGCAACAGAACCCGGCGCCGAACAGCTTTGGGCAGCTGGCGAGGAGCTCTATTCATCGGTAGTGCAGACTCTTACGGCTGATGATAAAAATGCTGCATTACCCATAATAAGGAATATACCATCAACCGTATGAACCACTGTCAAGCTTGGTACCTAGGCCCTAGGCATCGAGTTACTTCACGGTCAAGGTCGAAACTGCTGTCACCACGTTGGCGCATATGCACCATCAGCAGGTAAAATGCCGGTACACGCTTTGTCTTCCAAGCTGCTGTATTGCTCCATTATATAGTTCTCGTTTGTCACTTTGAGTTTGTGCATAAATTTATCATGCAGAGCTGCTGTCAGTTGTGCTGATGTTGTTGCGGCATTGGAGTGGGCATAGTACAGGTCTTCAAAATTGCGATGTAAACCGCACAAGTGGTACACAGCCAAGGCGAGATATTGGCAGGCTAGGGTCCTCATGCTGCCCAAACACCATCTTTACAGTATCCTTGTGCCGATTTACAAAGAGCTCTTATCACATTTCACATACCGCCACATTCGCAACTAGACTAGACGAACCTTAAGTCTCGTCGCCATGTCTGCACAGCGCCCTTAAAAAATGAGCAATGCAGTGCATCTGCGACGTTTCTGCAGAGCTTCGCGACTGGGTGACTGTTTGCCCGAAAGGCCTCCGGGGAGGATGCCGCAAAGGGGACCGCCACGAAGGAAGAGATGAGCTTTCACAAGCCCTTTCTCATCCATGTCAGCCCGCCCTGCGGCATCTCTTCTGCCACAGGCTCTTAGTTGTCAGGCACTTCTCTGGCGGTCTGTACAACTTGAAAAGCACACCAAGTCAGCGTGACATGGCATCTCTGGGATCAGCCCAGAGACCATGACAATCACAATAACACCAAGCAGCCGCATCTCCGGAACACTGGAAGCGACTATGAGGTGCACACCACACCCCCACATTTATCGCGATATTCATCTAAATGCTGCTATGACGATAAACAACGTCACGGGAGACGCGGCCGCCGTCTTCGCATCAAGAAACACAGGCAGTTGGCTAATTCGGTTTCGCGAAGGCACAGACAAGTAACACCAACAAGAAGAAGTACTAGCAGCAGTGGGAGAAAGAGGATGAGGAGGAATGATCATTATCGCCATCGACATCATTGCCATGATCTCATCAGCATCTGTGCCAGGATCACGAATCACCATTATCGTAGTCATTGTCGTCAGCATGACAACCACCATAAGACAGAATAGAAACTGACGGCGGCAGTGCAGTCAACAGCAATGTGCATAAACTTACGGCTGGATGGATGGATGGATGGATGGACGGAAGGATGGATGGATGGATGGATGGAATGGGTGGATGGACGGGAGGAAGGGATGGAGGGATGCATGAACGTATGCCAGCATGCGTGTATGTACGGCTGCATGTATGCATGTATGGATGTGCGGATGTACGCATGCATGCACTCATGCATTAATGCACTCATGCATTAATGCATGCATGGATGGATGGATGGATGGATGGATGGACGGACGGACGGATGGATTGATGGATGCACGGATGCACGTGAATACGTATGCGTATGCCATGGTACGCTTTGCATTGCACAGTCTCAGGCACATACATGAAATCCCCCATGAAAAGTAGCGAATCAAACAGGACGCGCAGAAATGCATCATGCTAGAGACTAACACCTCCCTTTATATCGGCAATTTAAGGAGGCGTGTAAGAAACTGCAGGTACGGACAGCAAGGCGGAAATACCCTAAAGCGTACTCGCCCATGGAGTCTATCGTACGCGGTATTCATACTCGGAGTAGTGAAACATGGGTAGGAAAACCCATGAATCTCACAGACATGCAGTAGCAAGAACGATCAAGAGCAGTGCAAAACGATCTGCATCTTAGTTGGATAAGCATCCTTCAGCCAACTACCGCCATGGAACATAATCACATCCTACTTTCTCAAGACATTGGGGGTTGATCGCCAAGTTGGCTCCAAATGAGCAACTAGTCTGCCATGTCAGTATGATGGACCGGCACGTTCGCGACTGCTGCTGAAGCTTCCCGATCAGACTGGCTGCAACCGAAGCATCTATCGAATACGCCTGAACGTGAAGGGTTTCCTTGGATGGTTTCACGAATGTTCCGTAAGTCAGCGGTCTAGATTGCCTCGGTTGATGGCCCCATTGTGCGAATGGGCAGGGTGACGCCTGCTCAAACCGTACTGATTAATGGGGACTGTCCTGCATGAAGCGTAACTCATCCATGTGAGATGTGCCTCTGGTGTTGGCATGATGTTTCGCGTCAAGCAATACCATACTAGAGATTGCCTAGTGACGGCGATCAGCCCCGTTCCGCTGAACGTTTGGCAAACTTGGCAGGTCTAATTCAGGATTGAATGAACCAACGACCACCCTAACCAACTTTCAGAGCGCAGCGGTACCGTGAATCGGCGGCGATCCGCTCTAACGGAACGAACCACTAAAAGGACACCTGTACCACCTGCACCTGTAATTCTGTAATTATATCTGTATATACCTTGATCAAGCGAGGTTGACCCCATGAACGCTACGCCTCGAGGCATCTGCGTCATGGGGGCCTCGCTTCCTGGGCCTGCCAAGGCTGCCTTTTTTCAAATGACGCAAAGACCATTGCGTAGGAAACAGGCATGCAAGGAAAACACAACGCGCCATCTCGGGCGTCATGGATAAAGCCTCCAAAGGAAAGCAATTCCAATGGCGTGGCTGGCGCGCAGCGGAATGGATGGATGAAGTGCTCTGTACATGACATGTCCCAAGGACTCCACGTTGCATGTCAGGCTCTGTCTGAAAAACATGCTCGAGCAACCCTGTCTTCATCTTCCTTCACACGCAGTGGACACCCGGCCCACGCCAGGGTTTCACTGCTCTCAGAGGTCCGAGAAGCGCTTGCCACCCGCTCGTCCTCTCGCGATCTCTCACGCGGTTCATGTGCAATTCAGGCTGGCAATCGCTGAAACTACTACAGTGCAGACGGCTCACACTGCCTACACAGGCAGTCAGTCCTAAAAATCCCCATGTGCTTTTGAAAGCTCCCAGCAGTCGTGGGGTCTCGCCTTGGCGCAAGCTTCGGGGTTCGGGGCACAAAACCCTACACTTCTCTAGAAGAATTAGAATAGGGTTCCTTTAGAAGGAGTCTATAAGGGCTACTATAAGGGATCTATAAGGGTAGGGCTTCGGGGTTTGGGGCACAAAACCCTTCACTTCTCTAGAAGTTTCCTCAGCCCGGAGCTCTTCGTGAACGTCAAATCCTGTGAAGAATCGGCCTGCAGCTGTTGAGCTTCGTCGAGGTGTCATCTCTACAGCGCGCAGGACAGAAAGCCTCTCCATGTCATACTTGAAGGATCAGGGGGCTCAGTCAGTAGGTTATAAGTCCCCTAATACGGGTCATAAGTATAGTTATCCTACTTATAACTACCCATGAACCTCCAAGTACTGAGAACTGCATAGAACAGCCCGAACAGCCGCGTTGCCCCATGACCCCCAAGGCCTTGCCCGAGTCTCCTCACAATCCCAGTATATAGATTATATATATATATATACATATGTATATATATATATATATGTATATGTATATGTGCAGATTGTATGTGTTTATATATATACATATAGATGGAATATATTTATGGAATATATATATATATATATATATATATATACAGATTGTACATACATATTATATAAGTGTCGGAACCTACCCGTGGAAGCGGTTTTTAGCGCCTCTGCCCTCGACAGCAGGAAGCCAAAGGCCTGCCACCGCGATCCACAGAACTAGACAGTGATGTGACACGCAAAATAATGACCACCACGACCACCATGAAAATGATAACGATAACTAACAGGAATAGTAATAACAATAATTGTAATAATAATAATAATAATAGTAATAACAATAATAATAGCAATAATAATAGCAATAGTAATAGTAATAATGACTACCACCACCGCCACCACAACCCCAACCGCAACCACAACCACGACAGCAGCAGCAGCAGCAACGATGACGAAGATGACAGCGCTGCAGCTCCCAGAATTCTGCTGTGTGGTGTGGGGAGACTCGGGGATGGGAGCGTCGAAGATGTACAAGACTCAGGATTCTAGCAGGATTGCCGTAGCAGTAGGGCATGTACAGCGTTCCGACGGTTCATCAGTGATCGCTCCTCAGCTGCATGTTTCATGATGGTATTTTCCCAGTCCTCGATGCTACTGCTACTTCAGGCAAGTTTTTAATACTTACGGAATCGCTTCCACGACCCAATTTACTCGTGAGAAGTGTGTCAGTTCAGACGCACACCTTACATTCGAAAGTCTTTCCAAAATCACACGAAAAGGCCATCACATTTGTCGTTGCTTCCGGCCTGGCCTTTACTTTCTTCCTTCCTAGCATAGGAAAAAACCGGAAATGGCCCCCTATAAGGTCTCAACATGTCAGACTGGCCACACCCTCCAGGGCTATGCGACGCAGCAACGCAATGCTGATTGGCACAGACTCGACCTGTCAGGAGTGTCCAGCTTCACTGATACACAAAGTCGCCAGGCTCCAAGATCTATGATCTGCTACTTACGCGTGAGAATCGGACGAGACTGGCTTGGCTTAAGCCGTCCTTGGCAATCTTAACTTCCTGACGGTGTGCCGGAATCAGCATCATGCCTTCTTCAAACCTGAGCCCCCCGGACCTCTCAACCCCGAGACTGAATCTTCATGGGAGGCTGCAGCACATGGAAGTTTGCAAAATAGGGGACCATAATGTAGTACCCTAAATAGTGAAATAGTGGGATCCTTACTATAAGGACCCCAGAGTAAGATATCCCTAATCTCCGGAATCTCCCACATGGAAGCAAAGTTTGCGCACCTCGCCGTTGGCAATGGCCTGCCTGAGCACTTCTCTCAACAGCTCGTCGGAAACTACAAGGTGCACACCCCATATGCGTGCATGGTGCGGGAGGCACTTCCGGTAATGTTCACACGCTAAAACCGCGGCAGGGGCCATATGTTCGCAGCTCAGGGATCTTTACGGCTAGAAAAGGGCATCTGACAACTCGCAAGTAGTTTGGCGTGAAGGTCCTTAACTGCGAGCTCGTAATCGGATGGGGTCGGAGTGGACGTTACTACGGTTCGGGCATGGATGCTCTGGCAACCGGAAGGGGTCGGAGTGGATGTTATTACGGTTCGGAGGGTCGGAGTGGATGTTATTACGGTTCGGGCATGGATGCTCTGGTAATCGGATGGGGTCGGACTGGACGCTATTACGGTTCGAGCACGGATGCTCTGGTCATCGGACGGGGTCGGAGAGGACGCTGTCACAATTCGGGCGGGTCGGAGTGGACGTTATTACGGTGCGAGCATGGCTGCTCTGCGGGAACGGAGCATGGATGCTCTGCAAGAACAGATGGATTCTGTGCGAGAACAGTTGAGGTCGAAGTGTACGTTGTTTCGGTTGGCCTGAGACACCGATCAAGAAGATGCTCAAACTCCGAGAAAATGCCACTAAAACTACGAAGAGCCCGAAGCAACAAATTCTCGCAAAAACCGAGTCTCTGAACCACCGGAACACCCAGAAAAGGCGAGCCGCTGAAACACCGAAAGTGCCAAAACTCCGAACCCCTGCAAAAGCACACACAAATCTGAAGAGATCGAAACCGCGAAACCCTCGGAAACAAAAGAGTCGAAACGCTTAAAAGTGAAGAAAAGCGCACGGGCGTGCATGGGTCATGCTCCCACTACCAGGAACTCCTAGAGCTGAACGCCATTGCTACTAATGCTAATACTGAAACTAATACGAATACTGTTACCAAAAATCTTACTTATACTGTGATGTTGATTACTAAGACTAACACTAATACTGATACCAATACTAACACTCAGATTACTATATAAGACTAACACTAATACTGACACTAATACTATAATACTAAGATTACTAAGACTTACACGAGGTAGCCCTCCCAGCTTTGAGTCTCATCGCAAGGCCACAGAGGCCCGAGCCTCAGTCTCCCGAGCTCCTCGTCTGAATCGAGTGCAGGGCCCACTGCATCAATAAGCCTCGGTGTCTCGAACTGCCAGGAGTCATATCGAGGCCTTTAAGAAATTGAATGGGGCTTGGGTGTATATTATACTATGATTAGAGTAAGGAACCTCCAAAACCCTATAATTAAGTCTCTATATTATTTTGGGGGTTCCTTACAATAGTTGTGGTAAAGTGGGCCAAAACCCTATTGCCTCGATCGTAATTGACAAAAAATGTCACCCACGGTCGTCGAGGCATATCTCTCAACAAGAGAAGGGCCTTCTCTTCTCAGAAGGCATCCCTTCCTCCTGGAAACCTTCGAGGTTCGCACCCTCGCCAGAGCTCCTCCTGTGAGTCACCGCAGAGTCCGGTCACCTGCCGAGCTTGTGAGCCCCGCACACAAGGCAAAGGCTGAGACTACAAGTCCTCCATCATACTATTGGATGCGGGATGGCAGTGCGAAGAAAACATGATCCCTAAACACTGCATTGCAAAAGCGCTAGATGGCCTGCTGCTTCACGGCCTGCTGGGCTTCCAGCGACATGCCGGCAGACAGTAGAAGTGCCTGAAGGATTGAAACCCTTTAAGCCTTAGCCGCAAGAAGTACGCGGGTAGTGGGGCTTCGAACAGACGGACATCGCACAGTACCATGTCGCATATGATGGCATATGTGACATGTGTACATCAACTATCCGCACGTGCGTCACGTCGCTTGAGGAGACGCTAATGCAGCGGTTTCAATCGCCTCCTGCGAATCCAGGCTGGACACGTAGTCGCTCAAGGTTGCCGCCTAGCAGAGGTTGGAACACGGGTACTTGGAGGTTCATGGGTAGTTACAAGTGGGGTTATAAGCCCCCTAATATGGGTTATAACTTATAACTATAGTAACTATATAGTTATCCTCCTTATAACCCTACACATAACATAACTACCCATGAACCTCCACGTAGCTTCGAGACATCGGGCCCAAAGGATACGGCCGAGCATGAGTTCAGCTGCATTCCCTTTTTGATGCCGTCTTTTCAGAACCCAGATGTCCATTCCCACCATTTCAGCGGAAAGACATTCCAGTGTCTGTAGTGGAGCGGCCTGAGTTTTGCCTCACGATTGGAGCTTCTTCTCGCTGCCTACTCTTGTGTGCTTCATGTTTCCCGGTTCCGTGTTCTAGTTATTCTTGCATGCTCCTTTGCTGGTGTTACTTTATCTGCGACTGCACTATGACTACTGCGATGCCTGCCAGTGTTCGCACCAGTGGCTCCATGACTACTGCCAGCGCCATCATGAGCGCTTGAGTGCTCGTGAGAGGCCGTTGGCGCTGGTTGCAGCGCGATGAGTTTGCGCAGCAGCGGGCCGTTCAGTCTGCTCTGGCAATGCAGTAAACAAACTATCCTCGCATTCGCGAACATCACCAAGACAACGGAGCGACAGGGAGCGCTGGGCTACAGTATGGTGCACAGCAGTCGGCGGCACCGCGGGTGGTGACTACAAAAAAATTGAAGCGTCAGTTTAAAATTGAAAGAACTCTGCGCACTGGTCTCGCCCACTGTCGTCGGCAGTTGCCCGAAGAAGCAGGCTCAACGGTGTGACCCATGGAAAACTGGAAAAAAGCGACGCAAACAGCGCTGGATGCGCTAGGCCTGGTCAGGGGCCTTCAGGCGTGGAGTCGTGGCCAGCTCCCCAGGTCACCAGGGTGTCATCGGCCAAGAGGGCGGCGAATCCACAGCGAGAGCCCCGGACTTGGCGAACATCTCGGAGCTGATTCTGCACGCTGCGGCTATCTCCGCCGTACCTCAACTGGGAGTTTCCAAAAATTAGGGGTACCTTATTTCGGGGTCCTTATAATAAGGATCCTATTATTTAGGGTACTATATTAGGCCCCCCAATTTCGGAAACTCCCAACTGCCCCGTGAAGGCTTGGAGCTTAGGATGGGCTTGGGGACATGCTACGAGTACCGGATGCTACTGGTGCACAATGGTGCTGGCAAGGCTCTCTGGGTGGCCCCAGGTCACCACCTCTCCGTCCAGGCGGATGGCAGCAAAAGCTGAGTCAGTAGCATCGATCTGGCAGATTCCCTCGAGATCTTCTTGGACTGCATTGCTGTTGCCACCCAACTCCGGGTGTCCCCAAGTGACTACGCGACCATCTGCCAGAACCGCTGCGAAGGCTGCAGCTGAAGCGGAGATCTGGTGAACGTCCTGAAGCTTCTCGCCGACCCGTGAACTATCGCCTCCCCAATCCTGGGTTGCTGCTAAGGAACTTAATTTTAGATACCGTAATGAGGATATATCCTAAATACTAGGGTTTCCTTATCATAGCAACTTAAGTTCGTTAACAGCAACCCAGATTCAGCATCTCCCCAGGTCACCACCCTGCCATTGGCCAAAAGAGCCGCAAAGGCTCGGTGCGAAGACGTCAGGTACCGCACCTCTTTCAGCTGCTCCTGTTGGTGCCGCACTGGCTATACCCCTAATGAGTGCTATCAGTAATGTCAGGCAATCTCAACGTCGTTGGTCAGTTCTCTGGCAAATCTATGAATGGGAAAACAATCTTCGGACAATCTGTCACCCTTAGTTGCACTGACTTAGACTCGGTGCGGCTCTTGTCCTGGACCTCGCTGCTGTCACCGCCGTGGCTCGCCCTTCCCCAAGAGACAACCGTCCCATCTGCCCTCAGAGCAGCGAAGGCGTGCTCTGTAGCGCACAGCAGTCGGACCTCTCTGAGTTGGCCCTCCACTTCGCTCGAGTCGGTGTCCGAATCCCCCCAGGTTACGACGCTCCCATCCGCCCGGATCGCTGCGAAGGCGCGTCGTGCCGATGAGATTTGGCGCACGTCATAAAGCTCCTCTTGCACGGAGCTGCTGTCTCCCCCAAAGCCCACGTCACCCCAAGTTACCACCCTTCCATCTTCTCTCAGGGCTGCGAAAGCCCGATAGGAAGCTTGCAGGTCACGCACTTGGAAAAGCTGCCGCTGCACCGCTGACCCGCAGTGCCCACCGGAGAAGAAGGCCCCCCACATCACAACGCTTCCATCGGAGACAATGGCAGCAAAAGCACCAGACGATGCACAGATTCTGCGCACATTTCGCAATTTCTCTGCAGCACTGTCGCTGTTACCACCGGATTCTGCGTCACCCCATGTCTCAACGGAGCCATCGGAGCGGATAAGGGCAAAGGCCGGGTTCTTGCTGCTCGAAGCCAACGTGGAGCACCTCACGCTGGCATTGACCACGTCGCCGTCTTTCAAGCAGGAACGCTTCACACACCACCAGTCCTCCAGCAGCTGACCATTCTGGCCAAACAAGGCGTGCAAACCAATCTGCATCTTCGTCTGAGCAGCCAGCTTCACATCGTACACGATATCATCGGGCATCATGGTGACGGAGGCTGTCTGCCCACTCAGCAGGACGACATCCACTCGGATAGCCATGAATGCAACGCGAACTGCTTCAAGCTGTCGTCTAGAGCGTATCAAATTGAGACCCTGGACTGGAAGTCTGGTCCGTGGCTGTACTTTACATGCAAAGAGAGACGTCGGTACACTGCTCCAGCGGAGGTTGATTTCTGAAGTTCCTCAGGTCTTGCGCGGCTGCCCCTCCACACCTGAGCCAACATACAGCTAGACTGCGACAAACTATGATAGACTGCGATGTGCACCCAAATAAGCTTGATTCGGGCGTTATGAGCCTAGACCTAGGCCTGCCCGTCTCTCATGTCCCAAGGCCAATTCACGAATGCTCCATGATCGTGCACATTCAGAGCCTTCGCATCTCCGGTGGCTTTCTCCAAGCCATAGCGCCTCGATCGTGGCTCGGTGGCGACAGGCATAAAAAAAGAAAGCACAAGCCTTTGACAAGAACTGCGCGGACGGAGATGCCCTGTGATTGAAACTAGGCTTGAAGCTAGAAGCCTCGAGGATGCCCTCAAACATCCTTTGTACACACCCAATGATCGAGCAGGCCCCTCCCTCGCCTTCTTTGATAACGCGGAATCAGGAACTGCAACTGTGGCCCGCGCAGCTCAGCTTGTCGCAAGGCATAGCCGAAAATCGCTGACATGGAGTAGACCTGACGATGGCTCTTTGATGTTGCGCATCGCTCGACCGACAGTGAGAGCAGCTTCGAGCAGCGAAGAGGAACAGCTCACGTTCCCTATTGGCGGGTGAACAATCTGACACTTTGGGACTTCTGCGTCTCAATGATAGGAAGAGCCGACATCGAAGGATCAAAAAGCAACGTCGCTATGAACGCTTGGCTGCCACAAGCCAGTTATCCCTGTGGTAACTTTTCTGACACCTCTAGCTGAATATTTCTCAGACCTAAAGGATCGATAGGCCATGTTTTCACAGTTTGTATTCGTACTGAAAACCAAAATCAAGCAAGCTTTTCCCCGTTTGGTCCACATGAGATTTCTGTTCTCATTGAGCTTACCTTAGGACACCTGCGTTATCATTTAACAGATGTGCCGCCCCAGCCAAACTCCCCACCTGACTATGTCTTCCGCACAGATCAGCTGCCAAAAGAGGCAACGTTAAATCAAAAACTCACAGTCTCTTAAGCATAGCATGGGCGATGTACACGTGGAGTTAGCTTAATCCAGACACATGAAAGCTGCCGTGACTACCTGCGACGGACAGGCTAACTACAATAGGTGTTTTTGAATCAGGTCTTTGAGGGAGACATGGCAGGGTATGTATGATACAGCAATCAGGACAGGACTTTGGGGAAACATTGTCACATCAAGGCAACCCACCATAAAATTGAAGATGTTCTCTCTCATACCGGCACACGCCAGCCTGGCTGACCTGGAAGACGGAGAGCTGAAGCGCGTAGTCCTGCCAAGGAGCACAACCCTTGAAGCCAGAATCTTTCCTCTGGGATGCAATCTCGTACCTCAAACTTCGAAATCACAATGACAAGATCATAATCTGGGCAGGGAGAAGTGCTGTAGCCCTGTGAACAGCCCTGCGGTCCCGAACAAGATGGTCCCACCTTGCACAAGAATGCCGAGCTCTGAATTTAGTGTAGGGGTCGACAGTCGGCTTTATGTGGTTTAGGATGTTTTGGATGCCAGTGATTTTAAGAGGACCCCAACAGTCTCTCTAGCTTAGAACCGCTGGAACGATGCAAGATCTGCTTCAGTTCTGCCTTCGACGTGACAAGGCTCAACTCTTGCGATGGCCAGCCTAGTTGCTACCAGTAGAAACTGCCATAATGCATGTTGCGCTTGCTACTCCTGCTGTTGCTGGCAGTGAATTACTTCTACAAGCGCTCATCATGATTCTGATGATCGTTGCAGTGGCGGCTCCTGCTGATGCTGCTGCTGTTCCGTCACCTCATCCTACTCCCACTGCAACAACGCTACTGCAACTGCTACTGCTACTGCTAACTGCTACGACTACCACTGCCACTACCAATGCCTGCCGCTTTTACTGGTGCTACTACTAGTCACTAGTCCTCCTCCTCCTCCTCTTCCTCCTCCTCCTCCTTTTCCTCCTCCTCGTTGACACGACCTTGGCAAGCTTGGGCACGAGCGGCCCGATGATGCCAAGCACGTGCTCTTGAACCAGAGGCATCGCATCCTGGCCATTGACGACATGCAGAGGTCTTGTGGACGACAGCTGCCGACACCACTGCAAGTGCACATGCATCGGCGCAGTTGGAGCTGCAACAAAATATGATGATGCTGCTGCATCAAGGTGCAAGTGTCGGTAAGGCGATGTGAGGACACATCGCATTCCACAGGGAAGGGTCAGCATTGTTCACGTTCATGCGTCCTGGCTGTCTCTGGCACCATTCTGGCTTTTGCCGAGGTTCGGCATGATAAGCACGGCGCGCGGCACAGGTGGGGTTAGTGCGGCTAGTGTCGATGCCGCTGCTTCTTGCTCGTTCGACATTCCACTGTAGACAACCTAAGTGTCATTGCAGTGCTGTTCTCCACACGTACCACAGATCTTCATGCTAAATAAGTGCAGAACTGGAGCAATGCTGCAAAATATCCAGAAACACCGTAGATCGAGTGTTGTAGTCGTGAATCGACAGCAGAAGCCCTCACCCCGCACTTCTACGAGCTCTGCTTTGCTTCGTCTCTGCCGCGCCTTGGTGTAGAGCTGCATGGCAAGCCGCTTGAGCTGTGCCCCAGTGAGATCCTGATCACCTTGAGCCAAGACTGTGTGCTGGCCGCTGCTGGCCAGCTGAGGCTGCACACCCGTTCAACTCAACTACCCCGAACTTTCTGTTCAAGACCCACGGGATTGGGAAGAGTTTCAGCCGCACCCTGGCCTCCATGCGCTTGACTCTCCCGTCGCAGTGGGCTAAGAATTGGCACCTCGCGCCAAGTCCCAAGGCAACGCTGGTCAAGCGGATGGAGAGGACCAAGCCTCCATCTCTTCTATCTCGCTCCGAACCTTCTTCAGAAGGTCTTCGGCTAGCTTACCTCGGGCAGAGACTCAGGAACGGAACAGCTCTGTGGGACAGAGCCAGCACATTTTGACAGACCCTCAAGCCCCAAAAGCTCCTGAAACCCTCAGGGCCCCAAAGCCTCAAGCCCTCAACATCTCCCCAAACCCTAAACCCTAAACCCTAAACCATAAACCCTAAACCCTAAACCCCAAAGCCTAAACCCTAAAACCGTGACGAAACTGGAAGAAACCCAAAAGTCCAACAAGTTCCCAGAAGCTTCAGCAAAAACAGCACCTAGAAATCAAAGCTAAAGAAACATGGATGGGGCTTCTCCAAAAACTAGGGGTACCTTGTTTTGGAATGCTCATAGTAAGGATCCCGCTATTTAGGGTAGTATATTATGTATGGTTCCTTTTTTCGGAAGCTCCCACATGAAGCCACGGATATGGGACCCGCACTCTGGCGCTCCTCGTTCCGGAGCTCCATGATGCGCTGCCGCAAGGACATGGCATCTGGGTCCAGCTCCTGTTATCAAAATTATGTTCCTGGGTCCCTATTATGATACGGCACCTATCCGCCGAGGCCACAGGCCCAGGCGTCTTGGTGGTTACTTCAGGTACCCTCCCTGCAGTCCAAATGCTTGGAGACACCCGTTTTTTGCCTCCCTCCCCCCCTCTCTCCCCCTCCCCCCCTCCCCCCTCCCCTTGGGGGTGGGATTAACCCGCTTTACAACCAGAATCCCTACTTTACAACCAGAATCCCCACTTTACAACCACAGACACTGTTTTCCGTGTGAGAATCCCCACTTTACAACTGCCGATCGTGAGAACGCCCACTTTGCAACCCGTCTACCCATGATTAAGACTTATTGGGATTTCATGAGTTTTTTACAACAAACCTACCTAGATTCCTAATAGTTTGTTGGTTCTTTGACCCCCTAAAGTGTTTTACGTGGCCTTCATGCGACCGTGGCCCCAAACTACTAAGATCTCGAACATCCCTAAAATTGCTTCGTCGCATGATATCTTTGATCTTTGTCGTCTGTGGGTGCTTCTGTGCGCCTGGCTGGAGGCAAAGCAGTAGTTGAGGGCTGCTCCGGATTATATGCACCCGAACCCTTGTTTAGAATATGCACCCGAACCCTACGCCTTAAACCCTAAGCCTTAAACCCTTGTAAAGCCACTAGGTTTAGAATATGCACCCGAACCCTACGCCTTAAACCCTAAGCCCTAAACCCTGGTAAAGCCACTAGGTTCAGAATATGCACCCGAACCCTACGCCTTAAACCCGAAGCCCTAAACCCTTGTAAAGCCACTAGGTTTAGAATATGCAGGTTTAGAATATGCACCCGAACCAAATGCATACCTGCGCTCTGGTGAGAAAAGAATCCGTTTCTAAAACTCATGTTTTCTTTCTGCTTTCCCCAATACAAACACACTCGGTCCGAATTTGCCTGCAGGGAGTGAGTTGGATACAGCTTGACGGCCGCAAGTGCGTAAAGTGCAAACCACTATGCAACAACACGCTCGCTGAGGTGAGCATCTAAACAGTATATCATCGATACCAAACCCTCACGCATCTAAATAAATAAATACATAAATAAATATATATATATATATGTACACACACATATCTATCGTGGTTTCGGGTTAAGAACGCCCACATTGCAACCAACATCACTTTCCAACCTGCATGGCTGCCGTAGAGGATGATGCTAGAGATTCTAGGCTTTGACGTTATCAGTTAATAGGGTTGTTAAGAAGCTTTCCCAACCGGTTGCAAAGTGGGGATTCCGGAAAGGCTCATGGGTTGTAAAGTGGGGGTTCTGGTTGTAAAGTGGGGATTCTGGTTGTAAAGCGGGGTACACGCCCCCCCTCCCCCCCCTCCCCCCCCTCCCTCCCCGTGCCCGGAAGATGGCGCTCGCACAATCGACACTCACCCGTTTCGAGGTTGGGGTTGAGAGGCCCGCTTACCATGCTGTATACAACATCCATCCACTGCCGCCTCGCCCTGCCGCTACAGAGCCGAGGCGGGCGGCGTAGCGTTAAATTTAATTAGGGTACCCAAAAAGGGGCCATAATTTTGATAACTTCCCATTTGTGGATATCGAGTTTGGCTTGGGCTTAGAGTTTGTTTGCTTGGAGCACTTCTCGAGTGTTTAGTGTTTAGGGCTGCTGCAGAGCTCTGGGCCTCAGGGCTTTAGAAACTTTTTCGGTCTTCAGGGCTTTGGGTTTGAAGGCTTTGACAGCTCCCTCTTTGTTTGAAAGCGCTTCTTGAATTGCGTGGCTGTGGATATCCCTGTAGTTCCTGTGGTAATTACACACCACCCCGCGGCTCGGCACAATTTGAGCTGCCAGTTGCTCACCTCGATCCTGAAATTAAAGAAAATTGAGGAGATAAGGGCGTCAAGCGCACCCTGGCAACTGCACAAACCGTGAGGACCCTCGACACACCGAATGCCCTCGAGGATCTCGAGCCCTGAACACACCCGCCCACCTGGACAACACATGGGTGGTTCTCCAAATTAGGGTCCCGTTTTGGGTCCTTAACATAATGCGGCACCTATTACTTAGGGTACCCAAAAAGGGTGCCATAATTTTGACTACCACCCACAGGAAGACGTGAGCCCTGAACCTGCGCCGTAACATATATTATGAATTTTGCTTCCTTTTAATTAATAACAGATAGTACAACTCCCTTTCATTTTATCTTTAATCAATTAGTTTACATTAACCCTAAACCCTACCCTAAACCCCAAACCCTAAACCCTATAAACCCTAAACCCTGAAACCCTAAACCCTAGGCCCTAGACCCTAAACCCCAAACCCTAAACCCTAAACCCTAGACCCCGGCCCAGCGGCCTTCAGAGCTCTCAGCTCCAGGAGCAGGGCCCGATCGAACTCGGAAGCCTCCTGGGATTCGAGGTAATATAGGAATCTAGGGGTTTAGGGTTTAGGGATATGGTTTCATGGTAGGATACCCTATAATTTACCATAGAAGGGTTAGGATAATCATATTCCAACTTTCTGGCTTTTACCTTATACTGAAATGTGGTGTAATCTGATATATCATGCTATAAGGTGATACAGTAATCTGATATGACGTACGGCAAAATAACAGTGTCAAATTTAACATACTGAAAAGAGAATATTGTAACATAATATAACATACTAGAAAATATAATCATATCATGTAATACTAGCAGAAGAGACAAAACTGTGTAGTATGATAGGGTTCTAGCGAGTCTGGTGCGAATGGCAATAAACCGGCATAGCACAGCGCTTCGATGTCGTGCTCCAAGAATGCTTCTTCTGAGGCTCCTTTGGCTCTTCGCAATCCTCTCCGGTGTCGGGCTAGAGTTTTGGGCTGTGGGCTTCGAGAATGCGAACTTCGAACTTAGGGGCTTGTGCCTGGATAGCAGAAGCGCAAGATTTGAGAGTGCTCCAGATTCCTATGCTCTTAACAAAGGCTTACTGTCGGCCAAGATGATCACTTTACATGCAATCGTTTCTACACGTTTCCGCCCTTAGGGTGTCATCTTCTTCTTTTAACATCTCCTGCACTCGTTTGAGACAGAAACTGTGGACCCAGGACCCAGCAGCCACTGGGCCACGGGCCGCTGATGCTTCAGGTGATGCTAGCGCGGGCATAGAAACCTGACGGAGGCAGTAACGAGCGAGCCGAAAACCAACCAAGAACAGTTCGGATACCTGGCACTGCCTGAGCATTCAATTACTAAGCGCTTGCGATGCCCCGATGCGAGCTTCGAGGTTTACTTCAAGTTGCGATGGCTCGACACCCCGGCCCTGGCCCCTTCCGGAACCGGCCTTTTAAGGTGACAGCTTCCCACTGAGACTCAAGCGCGAGCGTGCCGTTGAACACGACTAAGGTTGGGCCTGACCAGGGTATTTGAGCCGGACCCTCGATGGAAAAACCAACTCGGACTAACATAGGGGCCTTATTTAATATTTACAATAGGGTTTTAGGGTATATAACAAGGAAGCCCCGGGTTCAGATGCGCATGATTCACTGGGCCACTCTCGCTGACACTCTCTCGCTGCTTATCCGAATGTCTACAACAGACGCATGGCCCACCCTCCAACGAAGGCGCGAAGTCTTCCAGATCCAAAGTAAATGGCCTCGGCTAGGTGCATCTCATATAACGTCCTGCACTTTTGGCAGATGCGGATGTTAGCTGCAAGCCCTTGCTATTTCTGTTGAACTTACGGTTCACTTGCAAGGGTAATGTCAGACGCAGCGCACACGCAGCGAGATCGCGACTCAGCCTGAACCAGACCCCCGTTCAACGCTGCAGTTTTGAGAACCTCCGACTGGGTTCTTGATAAGGAATTTAATTTAAGTGAATATTCTAGTAAAGGGCCCATATTTTTGCTGTAGACCCCTCCCTATTATGGTAACTTCAATTAAATTCCCTAAAACCCTAAAGCCTTAAAGGAACCCTTATAGATCCTTTAAAGGAACCCTTGAAGATCCCTACTATGGTAACTTAAAGTAAATCCCTCAACAAGAACCCCGTCGAGACTCCAGGCCTAAGCGGTGGAGAGCTGGGGCCACGGCCAGAACACTGGCCACCTGCTCGGGGTAGAACACAGTGCATTGTCGCAATTTTTTACGGTATATTACCGCATATTATAGCCCTATTACATACTATGAAAATATGCTATAGTTTCGAGTCTAGGAGAGGTATATTCACTTGGTCGAGGTGGCGGAGAAGCAGTGGGCGGGATCAGGCGAGGACGGGAGTACAAAGGGTACGTATTAGGTCGAAGGCATAGCACAGATGTACCTACTAACGAGGAGGAGGAGGCCAAGCATGTCTTTATCGAAAGTAGCTACAAAAGGCAACCGCTATAGTCTCAATCCAGAACAAGTCGCCTCCATCGGGTGGAATAACTGGGTTGATGAACGGACTGGCAACAACAACAGTGGCAGCAACCTTAGTATACTTTGTAAGCAATAGTATAACATAATATGTTATGGTATATGATATGGAAGTACGTATTCTTACATAGTCTGATGGAATGCTGCACGCTGGGAACCATATCAAAGATACGACCCGCAGCAGCTCCGAGGCAAGGACGAGTAGCGAACTCCACAAGCGGCTCGTCTCGGTGGCCGAGGACATGGTAAAAGCTTACACTGGCAAGGTTAGTATTAGTAATATTAGTATTAATATTAATATTAGTATTAATATTAGTATTAATACTAATAGGGCCACAGAACCCCTGATCCACCGGCTTGGATCCGCTTGAAGCTATATTTTACGTGGCTCAGGTCTCTGTTAACAGCCATGGTTTTGGCACCATGAACTGCGATTCCAGCTGGAAGTAGGTTCGTGTGTAGAATCCGGACAGCATAGTGTCGTGAATAAGCAAATCCTTGCGTGCGTATGTCGGCATGCACTATGTATGCATGTTTTGATGTGTGTATGCTCGCATGCTTGCAGCCACATTTATGCTCGCGCGAAAACACTTAATTGTTGCTGATGGCCTGTCGAAGCTGAAGCTCAAGACCTACCCGTATCAACGACGGGAATCCTGCAGCTGTTCACTGAGAGCGGAGCTCGTTTTGCACACCGGGCGGCGCCTACATGCACCATGTGCTAAGCTGAAGAGGTTGGAGCTTGCTGCCGCTCGAACCGATCATGGAACGGCTGAAGGTTGCCAGGATCCTCTTCTGTACCTTCTTGACACCCCTCCGAAGTCGACCCTGGAAAGACTTTCTAAGATTTACCTGACTGATGGACTTTGTCTACAACGCCGAAATCTGTACACAGAGCCAAATGAGCCGCAGAGCACGAAGGATGCGGAAAGGGCCAGTCCCTCCAGCTCTCAAGGCTTTATGGAGAAAAGCAACGACCGCAGCCAAACCCTTAAAAACTTTGCGCAGCTTCTGTTAGATATGGGTTGACATCGTAGCAACGACACCGCCATGGCCAGCGCCACCGCGACCGACCCCCAGCACAGAGAGCACGGCCATCAGCATCGTCATGATCATAATCACCACCATCATCGTTGAATCATCGGCATCATCATCTTCGTGATCATCTGACAGCAAGGACCAGCATCACATCAGCAAAGCTGGAAGCAACAGCGCACGCAGAGTCCCAAGTCCAGTCTATTTCACGCACCTGTGCACTGTCCCGCTAGCTATGCCTACACATGCAGACAATGACAGAACGCAAGTGCCTGAAACGAGCGCTTGCATGATGATGACTGCGGACAACTTTTGCCGTGTAACTGCGGGTAGACAACGCAGCCGCTGTCGATGAGCGTTGGCGGTCTTGGGTCTTGTGCGCGTCAATGTGGTTGCAAATCACACTCACAGCATAGCTGCACCTTCGCACCTCTACAAGTCTGTAAAGAAATCGATTGATTGCTGCGTGGAGGTAGTCTACAAAATCCGCGAATTGCTTGCGCAAAGTGGTTGTGCTGACAAAACCTGATGCCCAAAGCCGGTGTTCAGAGCAGACAGATTTATTTCTGGATCAGGTCGTGTCTCACAACCACCCACCCTACAAGTTCAGAGAGATTGAATTTGGCGGTTCTGCACCAGGCAGTCTGCCATGCGGTGGGCCAACTGACCTACAGACTGCCGAAAATGCAGAAACCGCGAAGACGACTGCGACTTCAAATGATTGCCGGAAGATAGCTTCGTCGTCGTTTTCAGGACAATCCCTGAAGCACCGTCAACAGATAATCACTCTGACCCTTTATCTGAATCAAAACTTATGACAACTATGATCATCTTGCTCGAGCCACGAGCAAAGGATTAGTGCTCTATAGCGACTGTAGTCGCTATATCGGGCAGCCCGAGACATGCAATTTGATGTCTCGCAGCCCGCACATTCTGAGGCTCTGAACCCTGTTGCAACCCATGCTCTCTTCTACAAGATACCGTGTCATGCTCCATGTTACTCGATAGTAGAATGCTGTTGTAACAGTGGTATGGCCTGTGGCATGCATGGCCCCGGTGGGCCTCATCTGAAACGATTCAAACTGAATGAAACGCGCGACAGGGTGAAGTAGCGTCACCCCATGGCTTTGTCAAATCTCGATCTGCTCTACTGTAGCTAAACCTATCTGATGTCTCTACTGGCAGTCACATTCAGCGGCCTCGTGCAGGGCCGACATGAAAACGGGAAAAGCTTCGCCGGTTGCACTGAAAAAGGGCGATGTTCAAGCGGAAATGTACAAAGCATATAGTATCCCACCTTCTTCACCACGCCCCTGCTCGACGCAGTTCTGGCGACCTTGGCGAGAAGTTGGAAGCTCGTTTGGGAGCTCTCGAAGGGATGGAGAAGGGCTGCTTTCACTGATGCCACCATAAGCGATCATGCAGTAAACTCCATGGCTCAGTTGAGGCACCCCTTGACTTGGGGTTGACGGTTTCTTTAGGGCTTAGGTTTCAGGACCGAATGTTTCAACAAAATGTAACAACAAGCCGACCCAAATAGTTATGGTCTGAGGCCTCGTACAGTAGGGGCCGTAATAATTAGAATAGGGTTTTGGTGCCCCTTGTACTATAATCATAGTGAGGAACCCCCAAAAGTAATAATCCGCCAAGGCCAAAGGCCTCTGGCGTCTTGATGGTTAATACTAACCAACCCTCTACCTAATCCTTCTCCCTGCACCCCAAATGCAAACTTCCACCCGTTTTTAGCGACTGTTTTCGACCCCCTTGCCCGGCTTCCGTCCTTTTTCGCTGCCGAATTTGCCTCCCCCCCTCCTGCCCCCCCCTCCCGGGCCCCCCCCTTCCTGCCCCCCCTTGCCCCCTCTCCTGCCCCCCCTCCCCCTGTGCCGATACACCCCCAAGGGATACTCCTTGTGAGGAGGTGTATGACCAGTTTATTCCCTAAGGATCAAAGGGCAGCGCCCTGCACACGGACAGTAGTTGTTTTGTCTTGCTACGCAAGGAGAGCTTGTCTTGTCTCAATATGGTAAAACCACTGTGAGCCAATGGGCAGCGGAATGTATATGTATGAGCATGCAGCCATTGCTGTAGGTACCTGTTAGAGCTACCCCTTTAGAGGTTTATGGTTTCAAACAGACACTAATTTTCTTTTACCGAAAGCATGGCCGCACATTCACACATATACTGTTATGCCCACTGTCACAGTTGCGGAGTTTTGGACTCATTATAAAAACAGCATATTATGTATGCTAGGTATAGCACTGAAGTACACTGCTGAGGAAACTCCACTCCTTTTGCGCACACACTCATGCATATTTGTCAGAGAGATCATCTGTACAAGATCAGGTCTGGTGATGTTCTACTACCGAATTATGCAGCCACTCATTGTGCTCTTGTTAGAGCCTTGTGATTCACTGTTGTGAAACTCTGAGAATTTTCTTATCTCAGATTCGGATCCAGGTTTGGATCACAGGCTCGAGCGTAAACGTTCGGATGTGGCTCATCCGGGTCTGAGTGGTCTTCTTCGGAACTTGAAAAGATTCCGAGTAATCTATTCTCAGCCCTGGTGAAGGCGGCATCTGCAGTATCATATCCATGGTTGGATGTTGTCGCCTTTGGCTCGGCCTTTGGAGCAGCTTGTGAGCTGACTGGAGTTGCCTTGGCTTTTGCCGGTTGCGGCTGCTTAGCCTTTGCCCGTTCAGCCCTTCTTCTTTCAAGCTGTCCGTCTGAGGACGCCCATGATCTTTCACTTTCATCTCCTGAGGGAGATAAGGCGTGGGCATAAAGGCTATTCCAGTACTGTGGTGCAGAAGGAGTTAGGACTTCTTCATTGTCAGATTCTGATTGGTCTTCCTCAGAGCTTTGGTCATCAAAGAGTGTCTCGAGGACATTTTTGAGATTGTTATTTCTTCGCTCTATCTCTAGTGAGGAATTGACCAATTGATTAAAGACTGTCCTTGAGTCCTTCAGTGCTGTGAGAAGGATTTCCACTCTGGATAGAGTATCTTGGATGGTGTCAAGATGTTCCTTTCTTTCCTCCTTGTCTCTCTGGATAGAGCCTCGCAATGCTTGTGCGATTCTGAGGAGGTCTGTGTATTTCGCAAGAGGCATAGTTACCGTTTGATTGTCATGTATGACAGTTGTTTCGTCGCCGCTTAAGTTCCTGAATAGGACTTCCACGATTGGTAGGAACTCCGTGCTCCACGGTTCCTCTTCATCATATGTTTCTACGTGCTGTAGCACGCGTTGTGTAAACTGGCCGGCTGCTTCTACCGTTGCATCGATAGAGCTGACGTGTCTTGATACTATGTTTCGGCACGTAACGTTAATTGCCTGGCCTTGATTGGCTTGGTCAAGTGCAGCGTCTGCATAGGTGCAGAGTCCACTGTTGTGGGCTTCTCTTGCTGCCTTTCGTTGAATACGCCGATTTTGACCTCCTCTTCTGGTAGGACCTTTTGGTCTTGGAGGATCAGAAGGTACTGTTCCTTTCGCCTTCGGCGGAGGACTCTTAGGTGGAGGTGACATGTTAGCCTTGTTAGGCCCTGGTGGCATTGCCTTGGGCGCTGATGACGATGCGGCACTTGGGAGTGCAGATGTACCTCTGGCCTTTGCCGAGGATCCCTTAGGGATCGATGTGTAGGTAATCTGCATGGCTTCCTCGGCCATTTGTGCATGCAAGGCATCCTGGAATAATTGTGTCATGTGAGGAGTGTTACTTGCATCATCGTAGGTCTGGAAGCGCTCAATGTCTCTTTCGGTGCCACGTGGTCGTGTATCACCTCTTTGGAAAGGATCATTCCTGCGAATCTCCGCAACTTGTACTGCATGGAGGCAGTTTTTGCACAGCACCTTCTTGCAAACATCTCTTGCTTGCTTAAGCTGGTAACAGCTGTCTGAGAGATGGTAGACTTCGCTTCGGGAAGTATGCCAGATAGGTCGCAGATCAGTTGTTTCTCCGGAATTAACCCTGTTGGGTCCTAAAGGTTCACGCGTCTGCGGTTCATCCTCGGGTTCGAGGAATGGAACTCTTTGGTTCGCTGCTGCTCTTGATTTTGGTTGTTGGCGCTCCATACATCTGATAGGAGGCCTGGTAATCTGCTTCCACATCCAGTGTAAGCCCATTAGCAGCAGGAACACATTCCACGTGATGCTGAAGACGGAGAAGTCTTGCTCACTGGTTAGTGAGTCTGGAAGTGAAGTTTCATCAGTCTTGGTAGACTCTGCGTTTGCTCCACCTCGGTTGCGGTGTCCGAACCAGCCCGACAACCCCGCTGCTGTAGCAGCTGTTCTGAGTGCCTTGCCGCTCGGAGCAGACGGTGGACGCGATGCCTTCCTTCTTCTTCTCCGACTGGAGGATTCGTCCTCTTGTTCCTCTTCATCTCTCTGAGCAGACATCAAGTTTGATGTTTCTCTTTCGTGTTCTTCGATGTCACTTTTTGTTGGTGACGGTTCTTCTTCTAGTCCATCCAGCTCTTCCAAAGACATGTTGAGCTTGTCAACAATATTGGTTCTTTGAGGCCTGGACCTTGATCTTGGTAGATCTTGTTGTGAAGAGGACGATGATTCCTGGTTCCTTCTTGGAGGAGGACCTTCAGGCTCGCTGGGACGTTCAGGCTGTGGCCACTCCCAGAATCTTCCATATCTGTGATGGCTACCTGATGGTTGCGATTTGTCGTACCAGCTGTTGCCGGATGAGTAAACGAATGAATCGTTGTAACCCCAGTATTCAGCATTACGCTGCTTGTAAGCCTTTCGCTTGTCAGCGATCTTCTGGACCTGGGCATCTGACCGGTTGTGTTTCCCTTTTGTAAGGATTGGTTGTATCGTGAAGCCCAATGGGCTGTGCCAATCTTTGTCAGTGGGACCCAACCATAGGTCAAGGTTAGAAAAAGTTGAATAGTACTGCTTGACTGAAACAAACAGACGGATATCAATATCCCTGTTGTTGTTCGTGTCCTGCCACATATCTGAGATTCGTTCCCAGTATGTTCTTTCAGCGGCAGGTGTGACCTCTCTTGGACTAGGTGACGCCGTGTGCGGCGTTTTACTCCAGTCAAGGATATAACTGTTGATACAGTCAAGGTCAGCAACTTTCTTCGCCGGGTCCGCCGGTAGACGATCTGCACGTGCCAGTCTGTGCTGGTCGGAGTTGTTCAAGCAAAGATGTCGCACTTGTGAGTGCCTTCCTGCTATTCTGTTGAATGCTGCAAGTTTCTTCTCCAGGTATAGAGAAAACAAACTGTTTCGCGGGTGAACGTCTCCACCTTTTAAGGTGAGCCTCGACGCAATATTATTGAGATCTCCCGCTATTACATCCGGTTTAAAAGGGAGAACCTCGTTGAGGAACGCGTTCACCAGTTCGCGTCTCTGTTCTTCCTTATGAGTCATGAACGAGTTGAAATGGACGATCGCGATGGTGATGACCTTGTAAGGCCCTTTTGTACACCACATCTCGTCAAGATCGTTAGATGCTTCTTGTGAGAAGATCTCTGCGTATGTCTCAAAGTCTTCCTCTGGTGGCTCATCACCCTCGACATGGCCGTTCCATTCACAGAGAATCGGCGAGGGATTAAGGGTCGACAATGTCAGACACGCCTCTGGTGAGAGGTAAGAGCCATCAGTGGGTCCATCCTTGTCAGGATTTTTGCCCTTGAGCGGGTCATATCCGATAATCTGCATGAACTCGTCTCTCGTCATCCTTTGGCCAGAATTTGGGTGGACCCATTCTTTTGCCTCTGGTATGGTACTGTGGTACCCGAATGTGAGGCGGCACACCGCACCGTGGCATGCCCACAGTCGCTTCTTGGTACCACCATTCTTAGGCTTCATTGTTCGATGACGATAAAAGTGGTGGACGAGAGCAATGTCTGTCGTTGGGTCACCCTTGACTCCGATGTACATTGAGGGTGCCTCAGGCTCCTTGGGAGGAGAATGGATTAGCATCCCTCTGTATTCGTGTTTTCGCATGGTTGCGATTGAGTACTCTGACGCAAGTGCTCCTGCCTCGAGTACGAGGGTAATATGAGCTGAATTGTTGAAGCACATGTCAATAAGAGGGTGATAATCGAATCCCTTCTCAGGTTTGAGCTTCTTTTTGGGATTCCCTGCGGGCACCGGCGCTCGATCCATATTTCCCCAGTTGAATACCACTAGATTTAGCGATACGCTATCTGGGTTCGAGCCTTCAATGTATTCTCTCTTCTCATTGACACCGGCCATCCTATTGCGAACTATCTCGTAATGTGCATCGAGCACCAGTTTGTCTTCGTGGCCAGTAAGAGTGAGAAAAGAAGCCGGGTGGCTTGTTCTAGAGTCCTTGATGTTGATGTGACTCTTGTTAACGCTCTTATATTCCTCCAAGGTTGGAGCCTCTGTGGAGCTGTCATACGTATTCGGAGGATTGTTCCTGATATCATCAAGGCTGTATGGATCTACGCCTGGATGGTCCTTTTCGAACATGCTTCTTGCGTGTTCGCAATACATGTTGATTTTCTGGACTGCCAAATCTACGTCCTCATGTGTGAGGATGGCCTCGTATAAAAACTGACGCTCATCTGAGGTCATTCCTGCTCTCACTTTGGAGGTCTCAAGGCAATCGATTGGCAAGACGCACTCGCACATCCGTTGTTTACCCTGTGGGGTAAGTCGACAGTCTGCACATACAATCGTTCCACAGGAATAGCAAAAATAGCCTGTAGGCTGTTTGCAGAGATCGCAGAGAGGATTGTCTGGTCGAGGCAACATTCGTATCCTTTGGTTAAGGCTCATGGCTGTCCTGCGTACTCCTACAAATCTCTCCTTGTTAGGAGGCGCAGAGGAGGAAGATGCTGACTCTCTGGGTCTGTCCCACTCCTCTTCGTCAGGAGCCTCAGAATCTTTGATCATGAGTGGACTTCGGATTTTTCGATTCCATCGACTAACCCAGATTCTTTCCTGCATTTCTTGTTGCATAGCCGGGTTAGACGGTGACTTCGAGATTCGGTGCTTGGTATTTTCTCGAATCCGAGCGCTGATGCGCTCGTGTTCTCTTACGAGATCTTCCTCATCAGCAGGTTCCTCGTATTCGAGGTTGAGCTTGCTTCTGTTGACTCGATAATAGGTTTCTGTTTCAGGATCGAAGAGAACTAGGAATGTTTCCTTCTCCTTTTTAGGAGATTTTGGTTTTCTTGGCTCTTCGTCTGAACTCTGAACATATTCTGTTTCAGGCTTTGGTTGGTCAAGTTTGACCTTCTCAAGTTTCTCTGTGATCTCTTTCGTGGGAGATTCTTTCTTCTCCTCTGATGCTGCAGGTGCAGAGTTCGTCTTGTGAGACGGATTAACATCAACTCGGAGTTCTGAGGATGACGAAGATTTTGAGCTCTTCTCGCTCTTCTCGCTCTTTTCGCTTGACGCCGTCTCAGCGTCTGATTCTTCGTCACAATCCTGGTTAGGATCTGGTTCCTCAGGTTCCGTCTCTGTTCCAGAAGATTCTTCCTTGGGAGGAATTACGTTGGCAGAAGTATCCTGGACAGGTTCTGGAGGTTTGTGACCTGTCGTTATCTTAAGAACTTCAGTGGCGCTTCTGGTGCCGTCGGAGTTCCAGAGCTGTCCCATAAGACTGTCCGGATCCTTGTCGGCCTCGGCCTGCCGGGCGAGCTTGGATCTCGGGTGGATCTCCTTTGCAGTAGTTTCCGTGTTCGGAGGTACTTCACCTGCAGAAGCGGTTTGCTCCTGGTTTGGAGCTGTGTCAGCCTCTGTATTTGGCAGAGAGAAAGACTTCTTGTGAGAAGATCTAGCCTTGGGAGGCTCTGGAGGCAGATTTCGCCTTGACATCTTGCGAAGTGTCGATTCGATCTCCTTGCCGTAATTTGAGCACCATTTCTTCGACTCGTAAGTCGCTGACGGCATTTGTTCGGAGCAGTGGTCTGCCCACCATGGTCCGATGCTCTTGAGCTCATCGTATTGCGATGATACCCAGAGTGTTTCAGAGGGTGCAAATACGGCGCTAAGAGTACGGGCATGCACTACATCTGGTGTAGCAAACATCCCCGCTTGCGACTGCCACATGTTTGTGACTTCGTTCACTACGTTATTTGCGTCGAATACTAGGAGCAGTGCCTTGTTGGCACGCAGCAAAGTCGGATTAGGATTCGCCAGGGTTAGCGATGAAAACTGAACAGTGTCCCTATTGGAACGACTGTTTTCATTCACGAGAGCTTGAAGACTTGGTGAGGTCACCACCTGAGATAAGAGGTTTGATGGTACCAGACCATGCCTCAGGATTGAGGATAGTGCATGCAGGTCCGTGGCATGCATGATGTAACAAGGGTTGTTCTGTCGAACAAAATCTTCCATGCCTACGGGCCTTGGCGCGTTAGTGGAGAGACGCTGCGCATGGGACTGCACAGGATTGCTCCCCGTTGCCATGAAGTCTGAGATGGTCATGTGTGACCTTGGCCTCTCTTCTTCAGGATCTGGTTCTTCAGCTCTTGGTAGAGTTCTTCGTGAACCGTGTCCTCCCACTGCCGAGAGGTAAAGCTTGGTCATGGTCATCACATTTGCATCCTGTGGGATGGTAACGGCAGCAATTGTTGTTTCAGCCCTGCCATCTTGGTCATAAACCATAGTGACCACGAACCTGGACTTAGTGTTAAGTAAAACACCAAGCGCGATCTCTTGTGGTGAATATTGTGCGAGCTGTGCATCGGCCAACTTGGACATGTCAAGAAGATAATTGTGTTGGCCAGAAAAGAGATCTTGGCGCTGATTCTGAAGGTGTCTTGTTGAGTGTGCTAACCACCTTCCGACCTTGTTGGTCTTGGAGAGAATGTGGAAGCACATCTCTGGTGAGAGACCTGTTACCTCTACCAGTCTTGGCACTGAGGAGGAATAGTCATATTCTCCAGATGCATCAAGACTCACACATTGTTTTACCTCCTGTGGGAGGCCAGTCTGAAGGTGATGTGCAAGCATCGTACAAAACTGGCGTGGATCACGAGCGTGATTGCCCACGTTGTTATCCCAGTATAAAAGGGGACTGTTGTCCCATGGTCCTTGGAGGACTCCTTCGTAGAGCCTGACTCCATGTTTGGAGATTGGAGTGAGCTTTGCTCGACTCGCATGGCCACATCGTAAGATCAGGTCAGCAAGATCTCTTGGACGCGGATTGAACACCTGTTGGTGACCCATGTAAATGTACGGAGGCTCGTTATTTTTCTCACGTTTGTGAAATCGGTGTCCACCGTGTTCGGTGTGTCGACGTGATGCGTCCCGACGAGACTCGGGGTAAGAGCTATCCATGTGTGGATGTCGCTCATGGTACGCCTGTTCTGCCCTTGGTAGGGCGTATCCATCACGGCTACGGAAATTTGATCGTGTGCTCATTACGGCACGATGACCAAACGGGATCAGGAATGCTTGGTTAGCTCAAAAGGCTAGTTGCTGTGAGGCTCGAGGCTGAAAGCGGCTGCGGATGGTATAGAACATAGAGTTCTCATGAACATGTCTGATCTTAATGAAAACGCAGCTTGCAGACACAAATTTTCTTTTAGACGAAAAACAGTCTAAATAGAAAATCCAGCACATGGTTGTGCTACCAGCAAAACAAGACTACCACCATGTTCCTTGGCAGTAAAATAATCGGTAAATCTCTGTTGAGACATCAATTCCAAGGAAGGCTACCGCTGTAGCGGCATTCCTAAGGTTGTCTATAATCCACCGAACAGTGAAAGCTTTATGTTGAAGGAGTTCACGGAAGGGTGGATGAATGTCTGTTTCTGGTAAGTTTCCTGTTTCCAGAGCCTTGATAAGCTCATCTGGTTGTGCCGAATGCTTTGTTAGTGCATCAGCTAAACAGTACTTCGAGCTTACATGAGCTAGATCATCTAGAGATCCAGAGTTGGATTCCTTACGAAGCATCTGTATAAGATGGTGAGTTTCCTTCTGCTCTGGAAGGTGTGTCGTGCCTGCTGTTGTCACAAGATTGTTCGCATCTGTTCTGATATGTATAGGTACGGTCTCTGATGAGAGATCTGCCCAAAGTCCCTTGAGGAAAAGGCAGGTACCAAAGCAACGCATCAGTGCGTTAAGCTCTGCCACTGTTGTGGACATTGTGGTTGTCGTAATATTGTGAGACTCATAATCCACCAGGCTACCTCTCGAGGATGTTTCCTTAATAGAGGATTCAGAGAAATCGTTCTTCTTGGAAGAAGCAGCTGCTGCTGATTGTTTCATTCCCTTTAGCTTTGGATTTCGATCTTCAGCAAGGAAAATACCATGTGCTGCCTCTGGAGCTGATAAAAGAGGTGTCAGATGCGTTAATTGTTGAGGGGTTGACAGCTAACAGACGGAGGCGAGAGAAAGACTCACGGAGGATTCCTGAGATTTACTGTGAATTGGGATGGTCAGCGTGACCGGAAAAAAGAGGAAATTCGGGGACAGCCGTCAGAGAATAGAAGTCAAAGAATCCCTAGACGCCAGAGTGTTGTTCAGTTGCTCGAATTATGCACCGAGTAGTTAGGAGTCTAGGTAGTGGCAGCCTTGCTTGCACACCTACTGAAGCGATAACAGATGTGAGCTTGAGTCCGGCTTTGTAGCCAGTTGATCTGTCCTAAAACACTTCTATAAGCAGTGTGCTGCTGTGGTGTGCACTGTTGCTCATTGTTGAGCTTCTTGTCAAAAACAATTTCTTCTAGAGCCTCGACAGCTAGGTTCTGATTTACTGAGATATGTGCTGGCACTGATGCTGTAGCATCCTTCCAGACTAATCTCTGTCCTACAAACATAATATCATTCGTATCTTCAGAACCTACTGCAAATTCCTTTTTGATCGATTCAATCACGGCCTTACGAAAGGTGTCATCACCGGACATGCACAGGTCATCTACATGCAAACAGACTACTCCATGTACCTGTCTACCCTTGGCATTGTTGCCTGCTATGGGATCTAGGAGATAGTCAATCGCTGATTCCATGGTCTTTGGCTGAGACTTCTTGAGCTCAGCATCTGCTGTTGCAGACTTCTTATCATACAGAACATATGTACAGCGATCCGCACGGGTTGGCACCAGGCCATAAGACAGGAGTGCCTTATCAACGATGTTCCACCATCTTCGAGGTGCATCGTTAAGTCCATAAGCGGGTTTCTTCATCCTCGCTGCAATGTAGGAAGGATACCCTGCTTCAGGAGGAATCTGACAGATTATGTCTCTCGACTCATCATAGGCTTCACCCTGCAGGAAAGCAGTCTTTAGGTCGATGTGTGTCAGATTCCACAGCTTGTTAGCTGCTAGTTGAATCGCTAAGCGGAGACCTGGGCGACTCGCAGCAGGACTATCAGTTTGCTGAATGTCCTTCTGTCGATCCTGGAAACCTCTCAGGACCCATCGGGCCTTGCACTTAAGGAAGTTTCCGTCCTTGTCTCTTTTTAGAGTCAGGCCCCATCGACCAGTGACATAATTTCGGATGTTTCCGAGTTTCCGTGTATCGACGAGCTCAAAGACATCATTGTCTAGCCAGCTCTGATATTCTGCTGCTTTCGCTTCATCAAACTGTTTCTTCATCTCACGCTTTTCCTTGGCGGTTGCCTCCTTCCGCTGTGCCTTCTGGGTTAAGTTCGCTGAGTTCCTGGAGGAACTTAGAGATAAGGCCTTGTCCTCTTCCGTGAGAAGATCATACTCTTCACGGATGTCAGATCGAAACCTTTTAGTGGGTTTGTACCGTGTTCGGTCTGACCTCACTCTTGATGTTACCTCTCTGATGTCCACGGGTCCGCCATGCATGTACCGAGGCATGGAGAAAGAACCTGTGTTACTGCACAGTTTCTGTTCTTCTGTGAGAAGGACCCAGTCCTTCTCATCTACGCCCAAGTCACCTTCCTCATCAGAGTAATACCTTGTGTTTTCTGACTCGGCATCGCTCTCCGGTTCTGGTGAACCAGAAGTGTGAGGAGGAGCGGACGGTAGTCCGGGGTCGTCTGGGACCAGTTCTTCTTCAGTGTCTTCTTCATCTTGTTGTAACGGAAGAATGGGTCCCTGTGGATGTGCCTTCGGTTTAGGTTTTGGTGTCGGCACCTGTGAAGGTGATTTCTGTTTGTGTTGCGAAACTTTCCTTTCCGATGAAGACCTTGGCGACACATCACCCCCCAGACGCCGAGGAGACGGAACGCGAGGAGGCGGATGCACGCGAGGCTTAGCCCGAGCAGGAGCCACGGGCTCATCGGAGGCAACGGCCGGTAGTCGCGGTGGAGGTATGGGAGGAGGAGGACGCGACGGCGGCGTGCCGGGAGGCATCGGCTGATCTGGTTCCGGCATAGAAACATCGTCAGATGTGATCCGTGAGCGATTAGTGCTCATTGGTTCTTACGGGTCTGACGGCGAAACCTCTTCGTCCGACATGATTACATCCGGCGGTGTTCGCACGGACGGTGAAGTCTTGCCGCCTGTCATCTGGAATAGCACCCCCGAGAAGGTTGATGGGTGTACCTTGTTCCAGGAAACCTGATGCGGCAAGCAACACGTCATAGTCGAATTGGGCTTCTTCTTGTTCCAGAAGACAAGAACGCCATCAGTTACACTTGTGAGTGCTTTAACTGTTCCAAATGTACCTCTGTATAGAGTACACTGTTCGAAACCAGACCCTGGTAAGAGTCTTGATCTAAGGCGAGTAATGTCTGATACCAAGGCATCAAGGGACGGTGATGGTTTGGAATGATGCAATGGTAATTCAGTTTTACTCGATAAGGAATTTACTCTGGCAACAAGTGATCTGATTTTCGGATCTTGCAGGAGTTTTGAATCCTTGAGAGGATTTGTTGTCAAAAGTGAATACTCCTGATCAAGAAGTTCCGAAAGTCCCTGGAGGCATTCATCTCCAGAGTATTCTAGTATGTCTGTGACCAAAGACAGATGAGATGCATACGCATCTCGTTTTAGGAATCTTGCCAGACACGAGGCAAAGGTCTCACAAAATTCATAAGGATACACTTGTGCGAGTTTGGTTTTAAGACCGTAGCCTTGAATACCCTTTTCGTCTCCTGGTGGAGATGTTGGAGACTTCGTTTTGGCAGAATGCCTTTGGAGGGGAATTAAGACTTGCGGTGGCAAGTTGTGCATAAAAATCGAAGATTTCGATTCATAGTATCCTGTCGGATCTTTCATGCCATAGGCCTGTAAGTTACAGACCTCATAGCTGATCTTATGATTAGAAAACAGGCGTTTTGCTTCTGGTGACGACCAGAGCCTGCTGTAGTATGGGTTCTCAAGAACAAAGTAACGTCCGAGCTTCATTTGGTGGTCTGCGACCGATTCACAGAATTTTAAAACAGAAAGTCTCTTGGCAGAGCCTTTCTTCCACTGTGAGTACCAGCTAGACCACTGAGAATGGTCGGTGACATAACAATAATAGTAGGTTCTTGTTCCTTGATGATCCTAAGAAGATTGGAGCGACCTTGCGGTTGCTCAAGATCTAGACCGCTACGCAAATCGACTGGCTGACCTACTCGCAGACCTGACAGGGCAGCCTTGTGACTCATGCGGGGAGATCCGCCGTAGAGTTCTAGGAAGTCAATCTTCCCAGTGCTGGTGACCTGCCAGTGACACTCTTGATGTGGAACCGTTAGGTCTGTCGACTGCAGGGAAGCATCGAAGGTGACCATGCAACTTGCGTGGTCAGAACCTTCTGACGTCAGAGTTTCCTCATCAGGCGCGAGAGGAATCTCCACATCAGATGTTATGTCATAGTTTTTCCTCAGTTTTGAGATATTGACGCGGACGATGCGTGTTCCAAGATCCACACCTACCATGGATCCTCCGAGTTCGGAGATCACCTTACCTTTTAGCCAAGATCCATGTTTGGACCCAGTGGATCCAATCTTAGACTTATCTTCTGACCAGTAGAAAACCTTATCTCCCAAAGAGAAAGGTCCTTGGGTCATTGACAGTCTGGCTGCAAGATCTCTACGCAGATCATCAGATTGGCGTGCCTCTTGGTAAGCCCTGTTGGCAAGCTCCTTAATGGCTCTCGCAGTGACTTCCGTATCAGTTGGATTACCTGTCAACTGATTGGGATCAGCGTTCTCTGGTGTTATAACATCTCGAGGACGCCTTCCAAAGGCCATTTCTAAAGGAGTAACTCCTCCGTAGGTAATCGAAGAGTTTCTTGCCAAACATGCTTGGCGAACGAGGTTGCCATACTTCATGGTGATTCCGTTATACTGCGGGTCACCATCCTTCAGGATCTGAAGTATGAGCTTAATCTGATGCTTCAGCAACCTTACAGCAGCTTCGGCCCTGTTGGGCCATGGTGTTCCAGGTCCTGTTGCCACAGGCTTGATATTCTGCCGATTGTAATAAGCCTCCATTTTTGGAGTCATGAATGCTTGATCTCCAACTACAACCTTTGGGTTGATCTGAAATTTTTCAAAGTAGTCATTCATAATCGACATTGTAGTATGTTCTTCTTTATCCTGGACTACTTCGGCAGTCAACAAGTTTGTTGCTCCATCATAGAGAATAAGAAATACTAAGCGACTATCCTTGCCGGGAATTGGAAGCTCACCGTGATCTACGAAGGTGAGATCACCGAAAGTCTCTGATCTTAGACCAGAAATCTTCGCTCTCGAAGGAGCTCTCACATGTTCCTGGCAGGCTGAACACTTTTTGACCAGTTGGTCATATAGCTCGTAGATCTCCTTTGGGATCTGTAAGGCTTTTGTGCGTCGCTTGAACTGATCCGTACTCATATGACGGTGCTTAAGGTGAAGCTTGTAGAGTTCTACAGGGTCCTTAAGCTTCTCATGAATCCTGCGAAGAGCAATGGGAAGAGATGGCGAAGGTTCTGCGACAATCTCTTCACCTGTTGGTGAGTCTGTGCCAGGAGCCGGGTATTCTCTTGACTCAAGTGGTCTTACCTCCGTCCCGTCATCAGCTCCTGGGACTGTAGACTTCTCTTCAACAGGAGGTTTGTCCGCATATTTGCGGGTTTTCTTCAGAAGGTTTTTAAGACCCTTTGGAGTCTTTATCTTCGCAGATGGAACCTCAAGTCTTTCTTCTTCTGGAGGTCCATGTGGTGCAGAGGATTCTGCAGGTTTGTCCCTAGAGCCTGATGATGGTTCCGATGGTCCGGAAGGCTCAGGAACATCTCCAGATGATTCTGGTGGATCAGGTTTCTTGGCAGATGATTCTGCCGGATCAGATGAAAGAGGCTTCTTTTTCCCTGAAATCCTCTTCGGTGGTGGATCAGCTGCTCCCTCAGGTGCTCTGTCACAACCCTTGAGGTACGTGTGAGCCTTTTTCTGTCCGGCACAGGCTGGACAGCGACCTTCCGGTATCCTAACATAAGGCTTATTGGCTCCTAGAGCAGTCTCCGTCGCACGGAACGATGTACCTGACTTAGGAAGGTACTTCCTGGTGGAAGTAAAGCCTAGAAGGTCCAATACCAAATGGTTATTGGTACTAATCGGAAGAGGGGTTTTATACAAACCGAAAGCTTCACACGTTGCTAGGTCAGCTGTTGGACTACACTCGAGGGTCATTCTTAGATTTCTCATCTGTTCAATGGAGAACAAGATGGGGACTCTTCCCTGATCCAAAACTTCTATGGTTGTATCTCTTCTTGGAGTTGTGTTAAACCATAGAGTTACACGCTCCTTGATAAGAGCTGTTTCACTATCTGCGAAAGAGAACTTCGTGTTCGAAGGTGAAAAAGTGAAATCAATCATGCCTGGGGCATGTTGCTTCACGGCCTTGATAAGCCTGTTCACCGCATAGCGGGAACCCATAGCCCTAGTACAACCAGAGTCAAGAATGACAAAGGTAGGGCTCTTATCAAGATTGATCCGCTCGGTGAGAGCAGATAGGACGGTGTGCTGCAACGGAAACACTGCTGTTGCAGTCTCCACACCTTGCCCCTCGGATGGTTCAAAAACCTGGGGCGCGTAACTCACTGATGAGTTGTACACGGGTTCTTGGTGCGCGCTCGGATCTGTGCCTCTACCTGATGATCCTGCTTGATTTCTTCTCTTCTTTTTCCGTGTCTTTCTTCGTGAGGCTTGTGATGCATAGTATGTATAAGACGTTTGATCGTCATAAGCGGCATAATTCCAACTGGAGTCAGTATAATAACTGTCCTCATACCATGAATCCCAGCTCGGTGCGGTGGAACTTTCATAGGCCTGTGGAGATCCAGTTTGGTCTCCTTGTAAGGAGGCAGACTTAGCTGTATCCTTACCTTTGCCTTTTGATTTTGTACCCTTGAAGGAGCTTCCTTTATCTCCTTTGTCCTTTCCTTTTCCTTTGCCTTTTCCACCTTTTCCTTTTTCCTTTCCTTTACCTTTACCGAAATAGCTGGAATCAGTTGGATCATGTTCTGCCTGGTTGGCTCTCCCTTTTCCGCGGTATGACCTAAAACGGCCACGTCCTTTTCGCTTGCCACCCTTTGCTCTTCCCGGTGATCCGGGACGCATTCTTGGTCTTCTTCCCTTTTTGAATCTCCTTGCAACGAAGGCCTCATGGTCGTCAACTGTCCAGAAGACAGCTTCTTCATCCTCGGCGGCAAGAAAGCCTTCCTCAAGGGTGTCTTCGTCTTGAAGCCAGAATCCATCGACTCCGTCGTATTCACCCTGATCGAGGATGAGGAAGTTTCGACCTCCGCGTTTGCGGCGTTGATCTCTCCTTCCATGGCGGTCCTTCTTGTGAGAAGTGTGCCGAATATTGGGATCCTGCAGACCAGTTCTGGTCGTTGAGAACTGATCGAACATGGTCTGCCGTACTATAGGGTACGTGTAGGTCTCAATTCGGTAACCTTGGTTGGTCAATGCTGTTACCAACCTCTCACGTTGCATCTCATTTAGGTCGGACTGCACTAGGAAGAGGAGAGCTAGGAGATTATCATTTAGAGGAAACGCTCTTCGATGATTATCAAGGCGTTCCTTGTTCCATGTTTCGAAGAAACGTGCGGCGTATGTGTCTCTCTCGGTTGCATCCTGTAGGCGCATGAAGGTTTGATCTGCTTGCACAGCCTGCATGAAATCCGGATGGGCATCTTCCAGAATTATCTCTGGTAAGAGATCCATCCATGAGTTTCTCACGCGCTGTAGCACGATCTCAAACTTAGCAATCCAAGTCACAAAGTCTTGGTTGCCCTTCCATGCCTTGAATAGGCCGAGAAAACGCCACAGGAAAACGTACTGTTCTCCTTTCACGAAAAATGGACGCATCTTCTTCTTGAAGTAATCTACTCCGTCTGGGGCTGCAAGCCTTTCTCTGTTGAGTGATTCTTTTTGTACTGCGGCCAATCCGGAGAGCCTCGTCTTGAGAGACGGACCTCTTTTGGTATCATCCAGCGTTGTTATATCGCACCAGTCGTCAATCAACTGTTCATACTCAAACCACGAGGTGGTGCCATCATAGGCAGGCGCGATCTTGGGCGTTATGCCTAATGATGCAAGCATGCGGTCAGATGTTGCATATGACTGTGCGACATAAGTAGCTGGACCTTGGGAGGTCTCTTCGTTCTCATATCCCCCGGAGGATTGGGAACTGCCGTCGGCTTCGCTATGCGAGCTCGACATTGTGCTGCCTCTTATCCGCTTGGTTAAGCGTTCGGCGAGGCCGACCGCTGTAGCGGACTTTGTGAGGCGGGCGGCCCTTTCCGGGCTCCGCTACCAGAAAACTGTGCCGATACACCCCCAAGGGATACTCCTTGTGAGGAGGTGTATGACCAGTTATTCCCTAAGGATCAAAGGGCAGCGCCCTGCACACGGACAGTAGTTGTTTTGTCTTGCTACGCAAGGAGAGCTTGTCTTGTCTCAATATGGTAAAACCACTGTGAGCCAATGGGCAGCGGAATGTATATGTATGAGCATGCAGCCATTGCTGTAGGTACCTGTTAGAGCTACCCCTTTAGAGGTTTATGGTTTCACCCCTCCCCTCCCTCCACCCCCTCCCCCCCAGAGCTTTTTAGCTTCGTCTCTTTCCCGACTGCACATAGGGCACAGGCTGATCGCCCCTGGAACCCCCAAACTAGTTTTGGTAATTACCAGGGCCCCAAACTAAAGCCTTATAAGAGCCCTTACTGTAATCCTTAACGACCCCTTTAAAAGAACCCTTAAAGGATCCCGTAGGCAATGATTTAAGGCCCTATATTCCTCGCTCCCCCCCCAAAGGGCCTGCTCCTTGAAGTCGTCGAAGGAAGTGCATTCGGCTTCTGGTCTGTCGCCCACGGGGTCGGCGGCTTGAGCCGGAGGCTCTTAAATCGGGCAGCGCTTCGCTGCCCTGTATGGACTGAGCTATGGCTCAGACGAATTGCCTTCTCTTGCGAAGCAAAAGCCACGACGGCTTGTGCCGCCGACCCGCCGCCGACCCCGCATCATCGGACCTCCGTTTCTCCATCGGGCCGCGCGGGCCCTGGCCCGGAGGCGTCTCGGAACGCGCACGCGCTTCGCAGCCATTCCCCACGGCATGGCGGGTTTCGGGGCCGCCGTGGACGACCCCAGGAGGCGAGCCGGCGAGCATCATGAGCACTCGGGCGCCGGCAACCGGCCCCGCGGCGCGAAGTGGGCGCGAAGTGATGATTTCCAAGTTTTTGCGTGGGTTGCGGAAGCCCCCAAAGGGCGCGCATCATCAGCATCAGCGGGGTGCGGCGGACGGGGGGTGCGGGCTACATGGAGGGCCGACGAGGGCTGAGAGCCTAAGATCACCCACAAGTTGTGCACTTCGGGCCTACGTCACACTTCTGTTCCGGTGTCGAGCTGTCGTTGTCTCGGCACCGTCTGGAAATTTTGACCGTGTCTTTCCGGTTCCCCCGCTACATCCGCTGACAACAACTCGCGCTGCCCGCACCTGGGCGCAGCCCCTAGAATAAATCTTGTGCTTCAGGGCCTTTAAACTTTTGGGCTTACAGCTCACGACTTCGTTTTAGGGCTTTGGAATTTCGAGACCTACGATGCGAATCGGGTCAGCTAGGCGGGGTTCACAAAACGGGATGCTCCGGCGACGACCTGCTCGAAATTTCTCGGGAGCCGTCAAACCGTCAAGCTATGGCTTCGGCCATTCTCTGCGACATAAGTTGATATAAGGTTATTCAGGGTTTGGGCTCGGGGGCTTGCGGTTCGGATGATGTTAATGATTTGATGAAAGGCTTGGGCATCAACAAAAGCTGAGCAAAACTCAAAAGTCCAGAGGAAGAGCCTTAGCAAGAGTGACATTAGCATCAGTAATAACAACAACAAAAACTTCGAATACCAGACATACACTTTACAAACAACACAGCTATGGAGGCCTTTGGGTCCTGCGCAGCCGGACGAGCCGAGGTGGACCAATACGGGAATGAGGGATGTAGGGTTAGGATAAAGGGGTCCACAGCGGTTCTCCCAGGGGTACTATGGACCTATTGGGACTTATGGTAGGCCCTAGTGACGTAGTGAGTAGACTAGGATTTGGGGGGGAATGTGATAACCATACTAGTACATGGCAACTGGCGAAACGACTAAAATGCAGCAGACCTCTGAGAACCAAAGCTTCCAGTCCGAATACACAGCCCGCAAAGTGTAAAACACCCTAAACCCTAAACCCTAAGGGTTTAGGGTTTAGGGTTTAGGCGGAAACACTTTCAGTCGAAGCTGGGTGCGGCGCTGGACGCCAGGATATGGATCTGGCCTTGGGGGACGGCGGAAGGGTAGCTTATTTACACTAGTGACACTAGTAGAGAGGCTCCTGGGTCAGACTTGACTAGCCCATGGTCCATGGTATATGCTTTTGGAGCAAGATACTTGGGTTTGGAGCTCGCGGGTGTGGGGCTGTAGGAGCTTCGAGTTTACATTCAACTCGAAACCCCAAGCTCAACAACCCTGGACCCTAAACACAACAACCTCAAAAAGCCAAAAAAAAAAGCCTGAGCCCTTTGGGACCCCTGGCACGCAGATGCGGAAACTCTGCATCTTACCAGGGGTAACCGATGCTGGCCTCAGCCCACGGAAGGCAAAATCTGGGCTTTAGGGCTTGAGAGTTCCAGGCTCCTTTGTTGCTGGGTTGAGGGTCGAAGGAAATTGGGGTTGAGGGCTTAAGGGTTCAAGGATTCAAGAGTTCATAGGGATCCTTAGGGGTGTAGGGGGGAGGGGTGTAGGGGACTATATTTCCTTAAATAAGCCTTATTAGTCCTTATTATGGGCCTTAAGGCCCCCTACCCCCCCTCCCCCTACACCCCTAAGGATCCCTATGAAGAGTTTAGGGTTTGGAGGGGTGTTGACTGGGTTCAAGAAGCGGCACTGGGTTTTGTACGGCTGTCCGGGTTTACAGGGGCTTATGAGGTTGTATAAAGGTGTTGTAAGGCTTTAACGTTGCTTAGGATCACGATGAGACTACGGCTTGAGGGGTTTATTATGGAAACAGAATAATCATAATAAGGAAAGCCCTAACGAATCATATTAGCAATTATTCAAGCTTCTACACTAGCCTGTGGGAGCTGTTGGCTGAGGCCCCAAACCACACACCCTAAACCTTAAATCCTAGACCCTAGACCCTAAAAATCTCCAAACCCTGAACCCTAAACCTTAAACACCAAACCCTAAACTTTCTCGAGACATCTCGAGATGTCTGTCTGGCGTGCAAGATTCGGGGTCAAGGAGCTCCTTGGAGGACTTGGCCTTCACTGGTGCAGGGATATGGGAGTTTCCGAAAATAGGGGACCCTAATATAGTAGCCTAAATACTAGGACCCTTATTATAAGGACCCCAAAATGAGGCACCCCCAATTTTCGGAAACTCCCATATGTGGCTGCGAGGGATCAACGACGGACGCCAGCAACCCTTCGACTCTCTCCTCCCACGTGGTGCATGGCGACTCTGGACGAGTGGGGCACCCCGCAGAGTAGGGTGGTCTTCGGGATCTGAAAGGGGTTTCCAAGAAGTCTCCATGAAGTCTAAAGACTCTTCAGCCAAAACCCGAATTCTAAAACAGTGTGAGAAAGGCCGAAGCCTTAGATGCCGCAACCGGGATTCCGACGAATCCTCCGACACAGGGCTGCTGGCGACCTCGGTTCTTGGTTCTTTTGGGGTATTGATTTGTAGAATACCGTGTCGGGACATATTCCACGATGATTGTTATACAAGGACTGCTCGATGCTGCTGGGTGCCGGTTATACTTCTAGGTGTCGGCGGCTTGCAGTTGAAGATTCGAAGGTGCGGGATTAGGGGTTGGTTGAGGGTCGGCACGCACACTGGGAGGCGGTTGCGGAAGGTATATATACATATATATATATATGTGGATCCTCAACTCCAACCCTAAACAAGCCTCAACGGTCCTGAGGGCACAAGATCTTAGGATCTGTGCTGGGTGTGAACTAGGGGCCTGCCGCTGGTGTACTGTAGACGGCGGAACAATTACCAAAATGATTCCTCCAGGTTCCTTCTCAGATTTATACTTGTCTATGCGCGAAAACCGTGTCTGATTCTCTAGTTATGAAGGCCCCTACAGGCGTGTTGCGCGCGCGTTTGCATGATGGATCTGGCGACCAGGGCGCAAAGCAGATTTAACTGTGGTAGCTGCTTCGAAGGTCTTAGACATGAAAGGGCTTCGGTTCTTGGAGGGCTTGAAAATTGTGGCTTGGGGGGCGGGGATAAATCCGGTAGCGGGGTGTTGGGATCTTAAGAGCTACAACAAGGTTTTGGGTTCAGGGTTTCGTGAGGATGTCTGAGTTTTTCAATAGGTTTTTGCACGGGGTTGTGGAAGAGGGGCCTCAGTACGAGTAGGGCATTGACATAGCATGATGCTATACCGAACTTAGACCCCTAGCAAAAATCATAATCTCAGCTGTTTCTTACGGATTGTAGGAACCAAAGATTTAAACATATTTCGCAGTAGCCCTGAGTGATGCTTTCGGCCCGACAGAACCGTGGAACCCTGTCGAGGGGCCTCGGGGGTTGGCAAAGCCAAAGCTGCCGTGGCGCGGTCGCCCTGTCGTCCGAGTCTGCTTAGCTTTGCCTACAAGGTGTATGCGGCTTGAAAACTTGAGGACAAGGGAACATGTACACTTTCCTTCAGAGAAACTAGAAAGAGACAGGAGACGACTAAATCCTAAATCCTAACCCGACAAACAGAAGCTTCCAGGGATTCCACTCCGGCCTCCTTCATCGGTGGGGGAAGGACCTCCTTCGACTCCTCGTGCAGAGTTGGGGCTTTGTGGTTCAGGCTCCAGGGTCTGGGATTCAGTTAGGGGCTCAGGGTAGGTGTCTTGAGAGTTCCTATGAGAACTGGGCCTCCAGGGTCTTTAATTATCTGAATACGGCTTCAGGGTATTAGGAAACCCTCAGCGGCCCCTTGTGAAGGAGCCACGGAGGGCCTGGAAAGCCGGTGCTGGGGCCGGAGGTGGAGGCATCTCCTCCACGACCTGCTGCAGGGAAGGTTTGCACTGGGCAGAAAGGTTTGGCATTTGAGGTTTGGGAGGAGCCTGCTTGAAAACAAAGCCTCAGCTGGGCTAAGCCCCACGATCCTGAGACCGTCAAAACGTCTGGAACATATGCGTCGGGAACTTGACAAACTCGCACCAAAACCTCAATGTCTGAAAAAATCCGTGAGACGAAGCACTGACAAGAGAGCAAGAAATCAACAAATTGTCATCAATGCTGTATCAGGATCGTCACATCACCACTATCACTCCTATCGCCATCACAACCGTCATCGTCATCAGCCTCATCACCAAACTCCTCATCATCATCGTCATTATTATTTTCATGGCCGCCATTCTTGCCGTTTCTGACCGTGGGCAGGTGTTCACGTGAGTGAAGGCCATGAGCTCCTTGGTTGCTCAGGTGCGGAGTCGTCGTGGCATTCGCAGTGCAGTTTTCTGGATCCCCTCGCACGGCAAGAAGCTCCCTTCGTCATAGGTGCATCGACGGGCATCTGGTTCGGCTCGTGAAGCTTGCGTTGTGGCTCGTGCAAGAGCTGCCACATGGGAGATTGCTGTGATCCACGCCCTCGCTGGCCCTGCCAAGGAGTTCTTCGTGGCCGTCTCTGCTTAGCTGCTCCTTTTCTTCGCCCCCCTAACCTCTGACGTTGAGGATTCCGTCCTCCCGGCGTCGACGATCCGATAACATCATTATTAGCATCCTCATGGTCATCATCGTATTATTTTCTTCCTTATGGCCGGCATACTTGTCTTCCTCTTCCCAGTACCGAATGGCTACGCTGCTTCCGCATCACCATTCTTCTTGGTCCTCCTCATAAGAAGACTTTAGGTCCGCTAGGTATCAGTCTTGTCCGGCGACGCTTGTGTTGCGGGCTTTCTTTGGGCGCAAGTACCCAACAACCACGAGCGGAGAGCACGACATCATCCAGCTGCTATGCTAGCATACTGAGCCGGCCAGGACAAAACTTGACCTTTCTAGATAACGCATACCATAAACTGAGACCTATGCAAAACCCTCTACACACTAGAGTCACTAGACTCTGACTCTCTGGATGCTGCCCGCTACTGGTAGCCGCTAGAGTCGCTAGAGCCACCCGGAAAAGTGCCTCAGGCTCTGTCGGAAAAGAAACCTTCGCCTGCTGGGCCTTGGCGTCGCTTTCAGCGCTGTGTAGATTGGGGTTGCAGCGTTGCAAGGTTCGGGGTGCAGGGCTTATCTAGGGCTTAGGCGGTTTAGGCGTTCAGGATACCGGTGGCGGATCTCTAAGCGAAGTTCAGGACGAAGAGCTGCCGCTTTGCAGGGCGAGCATTGTGCAGTCGCGGAGATGTTGGAGCGCAGGGCGCAGAATGTCAAGTTGATGGCCGGCCATGTCTGTCAAACGCCGGCCTAAGGCGTGCATTCAAAGCTCGCGTATAGAAGTCTGTTTAATGGACGATCGTTCTGACTGCAGAAAGTGGTCGTCACTACGACCATGGTTGTTAACACCAGAGAGCGACCACGACAAAGACTACAATCAGGGCGATGCTTCCGACGATGGTGATGCTGACGTCAACCGCTGACGATGACAACGACGACAAATGTGATGTTGGTGATGATGATGATGATGATGATGATGATGACGATGACGATGTCAGTGACGATGACGATGTTGGCGATGGTGAGGATGAGGATGATGATCGTCACCATGACGGTGACGACGACGACGATGACGACGACGATGACGACTATGATGTTGATGATGATGATGATGATGTTTCAAGTGATGCAGATAGCTTTCGCGACCGTCTTAATCTCAGTCCGAAGGCCAGGAAACTATTCGGAAGAACAGGCCCCACGATGTTGTGTGCTCTCGTGAAACCTCTACAAGCCCTTACAGAACCCCAGAACCCGCATTGAAATCCTGGATTCGAAACATCGAAACCCTAAAACCCTAAACCCTAAACCCTAAACCCAATTATGAAGGACAACGGAAAAGAAGTCCCAGGGCCCCGGGCTCGAGAGGGACTGGGAGAAGACTCTTCGGGGAAGGTGACTTTCGGACTCGTCGGAGCCTTCTTGAAAGCTGTGGGGATTTTAAGGTTTGGGGTTTAAAGTGTTGGGGCTTGTAAGGTTTAGGGTTTGAGTTCCTCATGAGCATTTAGGACCTTTAGGATTTGGGGTTTGGAAAGACTTTGGGGTAACCGGTAGCCGCCAGCTGAAAGTGCATTTCTTGCTTAAGGTTCTCACGGCTCTGAGCCATTGCAGCATTGTACCGGGATGTTGTAACTGTTGTCAAGAGGAGCTTTTTGAAAAGCATCTGCCAAAATAGTGTCCTTTACGTACGTAGGGGCTCTTTATAGCAAAGGGTACTATTCTTTGGTTATGATTCAACCGACGTTAAGTTCCCAACAAGAACAAGAACATCAATCGGTGTTTAGGGCTTTCAGGATCGAGTGCTACCCAAATCCCCGCAAACCTCAAAGCCCACACCCCGCCAAAAACCTGGATCCCTTATCGAACCTTATACGAACCCTTATCCTACTCTAAGCATTCCGGCTCCCAAGTGTGCTCGTGCAAGTCGCCTGCACGGGGGCGGCAGCCTTCGCCGTCGCTTCCGGAGCCTCCTGTCGCTTCAGGCTTCCAGAAACCCGAAGGATCACAATATTTCGAAGTCGCAAGGTTCAGGGTTTGAAGTTTACTTCTGTATGAACGCCTTTCTCCGTCTCGCAGCTAGGGTTGACTGAATCCGCATATTAATCAACAGCACGCAAGTTGACAACACCTTGAGAGTCGTTGTAAGCATTCGCCACAAAAACTGAACAAGGATGCAAAACGCCTGAAATACACATAGACGACAATTAGTATTGCCATCACGCAAAGTTGGCGACGACAGTCGCAAAATGAACGGGCAATGCCGATCAAAACACTGATACCATGAATTGACACAGGGAACAGTATTACTAGCATTGTTACCACTGAAACGACGCATAACAATAATCACTACTGCGGCTGCTGTTATTACTATTTACAATATACCACCACACCACAACTCTCCTCCTCCTCCTCTTCCTCCTCCTCCTCTTCCTCCTCCTCTTCCTCCTGCCCTTCCTCCTCCTACTCCTACTCCTATTCCTGCTCCTACTCCTACTCCCACTCCTACTCCTACCTCTACTCCTACTAATACTACTACTACTACTACTACTACTACTACTACTACTACTACTGCTGCTCCTGCTGCTGCTGCTGCTGCTGCTGCTGCAACAACAACTACGACGACGACTATGACTACGACTGGCTTCGACTAAAAACTATGACTACGACTACGACTACTGCCACTACTAGCACTAAAACAACAAAATTGCAGACACACGAACAAACAAGCAAGCAAGCGAGCGAGCAAGCGAACAAAATCAGTGAACGAATGAATGAACGAATGAATGCATGCACACATCAGTATTGCATTAGCTATGGGAATAATATGGAAGTGTGGTGGGGGTAGTAATAAAAGAAGTACTCATACTAGTAGTAAAAAAACATCATAAACATCAAGAAGAAGCCGTCTTGTAATTTTTGAACAGGAATGACATCGGAGGGACCTCCTCCTCCACCTCCTCATAGACCTCCCGGTCCGGCTGCCAGCTATCCTGCTGGTTTTGGCGGGGCGTAGGCCTTCGGTGCTTTGCCCTACAGTATCGTTTTCCGCCTGCTCTGGCTCATGGTTTCAGGGCCTACGGCTTGGGTTAAGGGTTGCAAGGCTTGGTGGCGAGGGGTTTAGCCAAGCGTCTCGACCATGCTGAACACAGCCTTCACCCTGAACCCTGGAAGTAGATGGCCTGCGTATACTGGAGGCCTAACCCCGAAAATCACGAACCCTGAACCCGTGAGTGAATACATGCGCCAATACACAAATGCATATGCGGGTCCTGCGGCTCAGCCTGATCGATGGCCTGGTGGCAAGATGCGGCTCCAAGCCCAAATTAGAAAAGCTCCTAAGCATGGGGTTTAGGCCGAACGGTCTAGAGTTCAAGACCTAGGGCTCACAAGCTCAAGCTCGAACCCGAAGACCCACACCCTCAGCCGGCAGAGGTTTCATAGCTGGAATTAACAGCATAATGGTTCCGCTTTCATAGTTAGTGATTCACCGTAATGATAATACTTGTTACAACCGCAAACCCTGTTCACAAGTGTGTTGGCAGCCTCACCGCTCAGAATCCCAGCACCACAATCGCGCAACCCGGTAGGAAAAATGCACGGTGCTTCCTTTTCCAGAACGCCGTCTCGGCGTCACGTTCAGTCCTGTGGACTCTCGCTGGTGGCCTATGGCACAACGATATTCCTTCAGGAATGCTAACTCGCGTAGCCTAAGGTTAAGCCAAAGGTGCACCTGCGGATCCACGCTCACATGCTGCATGTTCGTTCTGCAGGCAATGCGGAAAACACACTAGAGGCAGCCTCTCTGACATGCCCCAAAAAGGGTTGCCGAAAGACCGAACATTCAGTGTTCAGCCGTCACGGGTGAGGGAAGCCTCGAGTGCGCGGCGCTTCTTGGCACTCATGAAGGCTCCTGGATGTCGAATCCGCCAGCAGCCCGTCACAAGGAAGCGCTTGAGGACGTCCTGCTTCTGGATCTTAGTGAGGCCATCAGCCAGCTGGTGGTCACTGTCTGTCCACTGCAGGTAGGTGCCGAGGGAGGTCATACTCTGCGACAGGGCCAGAGTTTCCAGCGCGGAGAACTTGTCCTTCATACTGGAGATCGTGAGGTCCCCTCGCTCCAAGGCATCGTAGAGGGCCCGCGCATCGATGATCATGGTAGCGGGCACCGACCGAATCCACTGCTCCTTCTCCGCCAGGGTACCTCGGCAGCCATTCATCTCCGCCCATGTGAGGCGCGCAAACATCAGCTCGCCATCGAGGTCGGCCAAGGCCTGTGTCTCTGCCGACAGGCTGCTCCGAGCAACCCGATTCAGCCGGCTAGACTTCCAGGTGATGGGGTTGATGTGCCCATAGCCTTGCCGAAACTCCTCAGGATTCATCAATCCATACAAGTGTCCTCCCGTGCTTTTGTAGTCCGGCCTGTTGGCCACGGCCGCGTCACTCCAGCCTACGAACACCATACGAGACGGGTCGCATCCCAGCTGGTGGACAGCTGCCGACACGTGGCGCGAGGAATGAACTTCGCGCACCAACTTGTTCACGGCATCCACGGCCTCGGCCTTCTTGGTAGCCAAAAGGGACAGCAAGTAGGACACCTTCGCGCTGTGCTGCGGCCCTGTTTGCGAGGCTCTCCATTGGATCGATCCCAGGATGGCCCGGGCTTGGGAGACTTCTTGGTTCGAGAGCTCGGAGTCGTCACCCTTCTCTCGATGAGGCATCTGCATCAGCTCGGAACAGAACTCCGAGTGGTCCAAACGGATGCTACCATCCGCAAACTGCTGGACACGAACTCCACAGTGTCCAAAGCTGTCACTTTCCCATGGGGACCAGGAATAGGCCCGATGGAGTTCATGAAGAAAAGTGCAGTACTTATCAGCAGTTTCATCTCCACAAAACAATATATCGTCAACGTACAAGCCGATCAGGGCGATCACGGTCTTGCCATCGTCGGCGAACAATCGCCAAACACAAGGGTCCGAGATGCAAGGGACCGCTCCAAGTTGCCGCAATGTCTTGGTGAGATCTTGATACCACTCACGTGGAGCTGAGGTTAAGCCGTACGCTGAGCCTAGTAGCTCCACCATTTGTCCTTCCGACAGGCCCATCGCCTCGGCCAGTTCGGGAAGGGGCTGAGCATGAAGAGGATGTTGACGAGCCGGTGCTTGAGCCTGCAAGAAGGCGGTCTTGACGTCTCCGGCGAGGACTCGCCACTTCTTCCCGGTCGCGTAGTTGAAAAAGAGCATCTTGCTTTGTCGGCTCATTGCCGGGGAAGAGGTGTCCTGGTCCAACAGCGAGGGATCGCTGTAGCCAAGGATGACCATTCGAGCTTTCGCCTTCACTTGTCCCGGATCTGCTGCCTTGAACGTGAAGATCCAACGCATGCGGAGGGCCTGGTCCTTCGTGATGTGGGGGAGTGCGGCCTTCACCACTCGGTTTGCAAGCCAGGAATCCACTTCAGCTTTCTTGGCCTCCCCCATTGCTGCCCGCTGCTTATCATCCAGCTTGCTCCAACTGACTTCCACGCCCTTCTGCACCGACTTTGCCATGAACTTCTTCGGAGACTTCAGGACTTTCTTCCACTCCTTGTCATTCGCCGGCATGTCCAGGGTGACGGCGTAAATCCCAGCGTCAGTTTCCTCGTCGGAGTACATCAGTTGCCCTTGCTGAACATGCCAAGGGCGGTCCGCTTGCTCATGTAGTCGTCGCTGCTCCTGAAAGGAGGTTCTCGAGGAAGGGAGCATATAGCGAGGGTCGTTGAGCAGGCGGTCCACATCTAACCCATCGCTCATCTCGTCCGCGTGGGACGGCTCATGAAGTCGGGGCGCCTTCCTCATGGCCGAGTCAGGGATCATCTCTTCGTCAGACTCGGCGGGGTCTGAAGGTGGAGGTCCTGGCAGAGGAGGTGGATGAGCCGGTGGTAGTCGGGATTGTGGACGATCTGGACCTCTTCGAAGCATCCCTTTCTTTTTCCGTCCAACCATAGCCGACCTTGCCGCCTTGCTTCGGGACTCATCATCATAGGCTCCTTTGTCCAACAGCCTAGTCAATGATGTCATAGTCCAGGGCATCGTGATGTCTCGAAGGGCCTCGTGGGTAAGCCGTTCACTCGGTGATGCATGCCGAAGTTGAGTAGCATGGAACTTCTTGAGCCGGCCGCTGCAGATAGCCCAGACATACTGCGAGGGCTTTCGATGTCCCTCTTCCACCTTGGTTTCGCAGCTCAGTACTCTTGCTGGTCCATACCAACGGGCTCCTCGGAGGCGTGGTCGGTCGACCCAAGAGTTCGCAGGCATGTCCGCTGGAGTCTTGTACCGCCGGTAGAACACCATGTCTCCGGGGTAGTAGCGCACCTGGGTCCGTACTCGGGCGTTTTTGGCTCGGGAATTCAACTGGTCAGCTCGATGCTTGAGAAAAGACTGTTCAGCTTGCTGACGGAGGTCCTGCTGCATCGAGAAGGTCGACGTCCTGGTAGATGAGATTTCATCTCCAATGGCATCGCGGGCTCGGTTGCCTAAGGAAAGGTCCCGGCCAAGTGCCCATTGCATGGGAGAAAACCCATGCACTCTGGCCAGCGTGTTGTGGGCCGTCACTGCGGCCACCGCTGCCCCCGGTTTTTCAAAAGTGCCACCTCGGAGAAAGCGTTCCAGGTGCTGTTTCACATACCCAATCTCGCGCTCCACATCCGCGATCATCTCGCGGTACTCCGCCGGGGCAGGAATCAGGTCGATCCCCTTGTCCACGCAGGCCTCACGGAGAACTCGACTCCGTAGGGCCCCTTCCAGGTCCAGCTTCAGCGTGTCCGGGTAGCCAAAATATTGAAACCAGGCTTCTTCCAGGACTCGCACAACTTCGGTACCCGTCATATTCTGGTGGTCCTCCTCCGGATGCGAAAACATCTCCCGGATCACCGCAAAGCCGCTGGCCTCATCCACCATCAGAAGGAAGTGGTAGACGGTGGTGCCGCACCTCAAGTGGAACCCATCGACTTGGAGGCATGACCAAAGCCTCTCACACTTGTCCAAATTGACGGCGGGCGCAGGCATCTTAATCTGGGACTCCATGCATTCATCGCATTCCAGCTGAGAGGCGGCCGCAATGACCTTTTCATCTGCGTTGCGGTGGATCAAGTTCTTCACCAGGAGCCGATTGGACGGGTGGCCAAAGCGCCGATGGAGTTGTCGTACATGTTGATTAAGGCGCTCGAGCTCCGTAGTCGTCAAGGTCTCCAAGCAGGTGGTGTCGACCGCGAAGCTGGAGGCGTTCTCGGAGTCCATGACCCAAGAGGTGGCGGCCTCCCCAGCCGCGATCATCGTAGTCCAGAACCTTTCCTGGGAAAAGCCGGGTGCCAAATCCACCACTTCCAGGACATTGGAGAAAACCTGAGCTCCCTCTGAGGTACTGGTGGGCGGTCCTTTACCCAGGCAGTTCCAGAAACGTTGTACTTCCCGCACGGTGCCGGCTTTGCTGTCCTTTGGCACCACCCACATTAACTTGCCACCACTCAGCGCATGGTCCCGAGACAGAAGTAGTAGATGACGTAGCACCTTGAGGTAGCGAGTGGCCTTCGCTGCATTCTTGGGTTCCATCCATGTGTGGTGGTCGGTGAAGAGCTGCTCGGGCCCTTTCGGTACGTGGCACCATAACCATTCCGGCTTCAGCTTGCCAAGCTCAGTTCTCGTGGCTTGGTAGCCCACATGAGTTGCCAAATCGCAACCTTCCCCATGGGACAGGGTCCGGTAGGACCACTCGTGGTCCTGAAGCGATTGCTCCATCATCAAGGGATCCATCCAAGGAGTGCACACATGAACCACCCGGGCGGCCTCTGAAGGGTACATGGCAAAGATCTCCTTCAGAGCCTCATTGAAGTCGCCGTAGGTGCCCAGGATATCCAAGCGTTCAGCTTCCGTGAGCATCACTTCATCCTGGCTCTCTGCATCGTGGTCCGTCTCGGCTTCCTCGGTCACTCCAATGAAAGATGTAGAGGAGAGAGAGTGATGATGGGAGGCCGCAGGTAGTAGATAACGTTGGGATCGTAGAGCTTGACGGATCTCCTGGTCCCCTTGCGCCTCTTTCCAGCTACGAGCCGTGTAGGCGATCAACGAATAGCGGTTGCCAGTCCAAGACAGGGTCTTGTGATAGCGTTTTGGGGAAAACCAGGTTGGGGAGTGCCGGGTGTCAATAACCTGCCCAGGGACTTTCTTGCCACCTAGAATCTCCTTCCAGACCACCGACGTCCCATTCACTGGAGGATCTCCATCACGTAGTTCAACCCACAGTTCTCCTCCTTGATAGGAACCAAGGCCAAGCGCCAAGTTGGCGGAGGCCGGTGCATTGTGGGCATCCATATGCATTCCGCCTCGCATGTTCACGAGAACGCTGAAGGAGGTCCAATGAAAGTCCTGGGATCCTGTCAGTCGCCGGAAACATTCGTTGAGGTAGCGCTCGAGCTGGGGGTAGTTGCGAGAGTTTCTGGTGACCCCGTAGTAGCATCCATGAGGCCGAACACCAAAGAGAAGCTATGCTTACGATTCGGAGACACAGCCTGGCGACTGGCTTGATGAGCTCCCGGTTGCATGCCAGCGATCAGGTTCTCCATGGACTGGTAATCGAAGGCTTCCTGGGCCATGAGGAACTCCGCATAGGACTCGACTTCCGACTTGTTCAGCAAGGTCACGACATAGGAGTCCCCCTCATCCACAAGGGCGTTGGAAGCCTCCCGGACATCGTCCATGTCGCTCACAACTCGCTCTCTAGGTCCTCCGGGATCACCTCGCTCGGTCTTGACGCCTTCCGACTGGAGTGGCGAGGTAGCTCCTCTTGGTCGATGAAAATGGTGTTTGGAGACAGTGGACTGGACCCCTGTGACGTTGTCTGAGGAGGCTCCACGGGCCCCTTGCTGTTCCGGTCCTCCTTCTTCGGCTGGTCCACGGTGGTCTCGGTGACTTGATCCTGGATCTTCGACTGGTCCACGGTGGTCTCGGTGACTTGATCCTGGATCTTCGAGAGGTCCTCGGCGGTCTTTCGGAAGCCCTTGCCAGGAGCAGACTTTGGCTTGGCTCCCCGGAGTCGCCGCAGTTGCTCCAGTCTGGCCATAGCCGAGTTCTCCGCCGCCGTCAGCGAGATCTCTCGATTGGAGGGGTAGGCCTCGGTGTCGGGAGGAAGATCTTGAAGAGCATCGGTGACATCCTTGGCCAGGGGGGCGCTCTTGCGATGGATGCCATGGCATCCCATCCGAGGGGTATACGAAAGTCGGATCTTGCATGTCTCGCACCCTGTCCAACTCGCGAACTGGTTGGCTCCCGACACACTTCCCTTGTAGGCCGTCGCCACCTTGTGCTTGCCATAGCACGGAGGTCCTTTGGTCCGCGGGTCCCGAGGATCCGGACCCTCCGTACGCTCCTCGTCCAAGGGGTCGCTGACTTTCTTGGAGGCTTTCTTCGTAGACGCCGGAGGAGCTTTCGCCATGAAGGGCAATCAGTCCCGTCAGAACTGCGAGGGCTCGCATGGGATCTATGGCTTGAACTTCTGAAGGCTGCGCCGTAGCGGAAGACGTAAGAACAAGCCCAGGGCACTGCTCCGAAGGAAGGTCTGCTACGGCAGGATCAAGGGGACATTCGCAATCACCAGACTTTCCTACCGCAGGCTCCGACTCAACAGGCTGCATGCTTTCAGTGACCTCCTGGACCATAAAGCTGCTCGCACCCTTCCCTTTTGACAACAGAGGAGAAAGTTCGAGAGGTCGGGTGAGAGCGTCAAGCCGGTGGCCCTCTTGCAACCAATTATCCTTCAGGCTCACTAACAGATGCCCTGATCTGCTGCGCCTCAAAGGCACAACCAAGCCTGCATCGATGGAAGCAAACACAGCTCTGCAATGCGCAATGTCCACAACGGCATGCAATCTGGTCATGGTCTTTATCCCTATGAGGATTGGCACCCCTACCACGTCCAACGTGTAGATTCCCAAGTCCAGCTGGTGGCTTCCTAATAGTTGAGGGAGAAGCAGGAAAGAAGAGGAAACCGCAAACTCTCCGTTCCCAAACTTGAACTTCTTGGAAGGCTGGTCAACAACCTGAAACGGAGCACGACACGAGTCCTCACGGCCCTGCTTCCGAACTTTCATCAGGGCCTCCAGGGAAGGAAGTGAGGCCACCGTCTCGGTTGCCCCAGAGTCCAAGACCGCATAGCCCGACAAGTCTTCGGAGGCATTCTGAGAGTAGATCTCATCACCTTCCGGGTCCTCTTCAATGACGAAGGCATTCGGTGGGATGTTCTCCTCCTCGGAGGCCTCGTCCAGCTCGTAGTAGATGGTGCCCACATCAGAAGCGAAATGCACAGAGCCTTTGCCGCCTCCTTTGGACTGCCTCTTCGGGCAGCTCCTGAAGTCATGGCTCTTGCTGCCACAGATAAAGCAGCCCGTGTAGGCGGCGTCTCCCACAGCGGCTCCCAAGAATCCAGATCCATCATCATCGTTCCCGTGGGACGTAGTAGAAGCCAGAATCGGAGGAGCCGAACTCGAAGCAGAGGAGCCATACCCCTTTCCCTTGGGTTTTCCTTTGCCCTTGCCCTTCTTTCCCTTGAAGGCGCCGCCTTTGCTGGAGGGAGAGTAAGGGTAGAATCCCCGGGAGAGGTTCCGGGCCTTCACGGCTGTCGGGCTTCCACAAAGTTCCGGGCCTTTTGATCCACAAGGGCGTACGCTTCCTCAAGCTCCTTCTGCTGCTCCGCCGGGAGGTCATCATACCACCACGAGGAGCCATCGTCGTACGAGTCCCCCCAGTCATCGTAGTAGTAGTCCCAGCTCGTTCCATAGTAGTCCCACTCATCTTGAGGATCTGGAGCCGGAAGTCGTGGCTGGTGAACTTGGTGAGGTAGCTGCTTCCCGACGTAATGGATATCCCCTGCATCGAAGAGTTCATCCAGTTCTTGATTCTCACCCAGCCACATGGACCATTCGCCTTGCTCCTCGACCCAATAGGTCTTTTGCCGGCCTTTTCCCCCGGAACCCTTCGGGCCTCTTGGACGCAGCTCGTTTGCGAGGATCTCGTCTTCCATCGCACGGAGGCTCTTCTCAATGTCGTCAATCCGAAGGGAGTTCCCGGCGGCAGACTGAACTGCCAAGCTGGCTTGATGGCTGATGCCTGACCTCCGCAACAGCAGCCAGCCTAGCGCTTCGCTGGGGAGGACATCGGGCAAGCTTTCATCATACTTGTCCCACATGGCCAAGTCCTCGAGAGCTTGCGTGCTCTCATCGGTGTCGGATTCATGATCGCGAGATCTGCGACCGCCCTTCCGCCGCCATGACGGAGATCGAGGAGACTCTCGGCCAGGAGCTGGGTCATCGTGAAGAAGCTCTTCGCGGTCTTGGTCCTCGTCGGTAGGGCCGATGGTCTCCTGCTCGGCATCAGCATCGTCCTCGCCCTGCGGCTCTTCCTGAGTCTCCCGACTTGCTCGACGAGGCGAACTGGTAGAAGGGGGTGTCGAGCGAGTCGGTCGAGAAGTCGATGGAGAGGAGGTCGCGGGGGCCACCAATGCTTCCTTCGGGCCGTGATCCTTACGAACGCGGCCTAGAGCAACCTGGAGTTGTCGGTAGTGGTACCTCAGCTGGCTGGACCATGTAGACATGCTCTGACCCGGAGCTCGGCGGATGCGAAGAATAAGGTTTTCCAAGCGGGTGCCCACATCTGGCACCGGGGTGCGCCCCAGGCGCTCCCTCAGGTATTCAAGCAGGTAGATAACACCATTCCTTCGGACGAGCATCCGGTGATCGATGTCTTGGGTTATGACCCAAGCCCTGTCAGTCAGCTGGGCCACCACTTCAGGCCCCAGTAAGTGCCTCTTCCGCCTCGGTGTGCGTTCAAATGACAAACGCACTCGGCGCATGAAGTCCGGGTAAGTGGCCGGATCTCCATTCCACGAACATCGAATTCTGGCATCAGAGGAGTCATGCGAAGCCATAGTGCCGCAGGAGGTAATAGGGCTCGTGCCTACTCAAACTCCTTGTCGGGATCAAGCCCCGCAACCTGTTCGGCAATCAAGAGGGTGAAGCCACCCAACACGAACTGGAGCTCCCCAAGCCGCTGGTTCGAGCTCCGCTACCAACACAAGTGTGTTGGCAGCCTCACCGCTCAGAATCCCAGCACCACAATCGCACAACCCGGTAGGAAAAATGCACGGTGCTTCCTTTTCCAGAACGCCGTCTCGGCGTCACGTTCAGTCCTGTGGACTCTCGCTGGTGGCCTATGGCACAACGATATTCCTTCAGGAATGCTAACTCGCGTAGCCTAAGGTTAAGCCAAAGGTGCACCTGCGGATCCACGCTCACATGCTGCATGTTCGTTCTGCAGGCAATGCGGAAAACACACTAGAGGCAGCCTCTCTGACACTGTTCTGATCAGTAAGCCGCCTATCAAACTACGCTGCTTCGGGACGGTCAGATGCGCTTGTCATCCACAGTCAGGTAAGGACAGGCATTAGGAGTCACGAGCAACAACCCAGGAAAAGCTCTGGCCCTAAACCATAGTTGAGGAAAGCCGAAGTTCGGCAAATCACCAAGGCAAACAACAAGCCTGGCCTTCATTTTAAAGTCAGGGACCTGGGAAATCCCCGTTGCTCGTTCCAAAAGCGCCCAACAGCCTGGCCTAAACCTAAACCCCTAGAACCCTGAAATCGCTTACAACCCTGAACCCTCAACCCTGTATCTGAAAGGATCCACAAATACCAACTAGGGAGGCCTTGATCTAGAATAGGAACCCTAAGACATGATGCTGATAACTAGTCTTTAGAATTCCTGAGTATATCTGTACTCTTGCAGTGCTGCTCAGGTTCCTGTTATATACGCAGTCTCCGATGAAAGCCTCTTCGCTCGCCACATGTAGGGGCGTGGGCGGCGGCCAAGACGCCGGCTCCTCACGGAGTCTCTCAGGACTCGAAACACGGAAGTATAAAAGGCTCTACAACAAAGGGCTGTGTCTCACTCCCCTTACCTCCCTAAAAGGATACCTATCGATAAAGGGCTTCAAACACGGTTTCTGCTTCTTCGGCTTGTAGTGGCTCCGGGGGTCTCGGGTTCAGGGGTTTGCCCGACCACACTTCCAAGAAACTTCCGCGAGCGCCTCCTCATGCGGCGGAGTGACCTGCAGCGCAGAAACCCCCGGAACCCTTCGCACGCTTAGGGCCTTCGAGATCTTGAACAGATGCCGGGGCCCAGCATTTAGGGCTCGGAATCGATCTGGGTGCGTGGATTCGTGGCTGTGGGAGCTTTGAAGCTGCGGCAACTACACTTCAAGGTCCATTCACAAGCGCCGTAAGGCCCTGCACCAGAATCCTTTCCCAGCGCGTGTCTGTGCTTGTTCTTCACACTTCTGGCATCTTGGGCTATGTTGTGGGGTCTAGGCTAGGGTTTAAGGTTTAGGGCACTCTTGGGTAATGCCTTTGCCCATACCCCAAACGTGGGACCGAAGATTAGTATCCGTTCGACTTTCGTCTCGGGGCTAGGACACAACCGGCGTTCTGAAACCTCCTCTCCGATCGGGAAACCATCACCCTTTTGGGTTTGTTTGGCTTGTGGGCTTCGGCGCTTTACGCATTGGGGCAATGCACACATACCTCAAAACACCATAGCTCCTTGTGGTTGCAGGTTTGCTGTCGCGGTTTAAGCCTTCATGTTCAGGGTTTAGGATCTTTAGGATCCAGAGTTTCGGGGGTTCAATTCGGTGCCCTGGTCCCTAAGCCCTGGTCACCGTCGACCCGAAAGCACCCGAGAACTTGAAACCCAGACTACGCACCCGAGAACTTGCCGCTCCCTGCCTGCACGCTATACTTCCGCTCTGTGGCATCCTCTCCCTGGTGGTTTCTTCAGGTTTTCTTCATTTCAGGGTCTCTTTTCCTTCGTTTTGAACGCCTTTTTCCGTCTGCTAGTGTGTCCACATCATCTAGCATCCGGAATCCGCTTCAGCGTTTGAAGGTGTAGGGTTTAAGGATTTAGGAGTGTAGAGTAGAGTGTTAGGGTTAGGGTTGCTTACGGCATGACGTTCTCCTGTGACTCCTGCGATTGCGTAAGTTTCAGGGGTAGCGCCTTCTGTCGTTTGAACCTGTTCCGTCAACGATGTTCTACTCCTCAAAGATGTTTTAAGGGGTAGGGGGCTTTTTGCAGTAAGGTTTCTTGGGAGCTCGTGTTGATTTCATATATGTCTGCCATGCGAGGATCCTGCACACTCTGGTTGTTAGTACTCTGAAGCTTTTGTCACGCATCTGTACTTTGGGCCCTATGAGCTACTCTTAAACTACTCCATTGAACCTTTTCCCGTTCGCGCACTTCCGAGCCTCAACACCAAAAAGCGCACATGCAAAATCGCAGGAGTCACTAAGAACGTGTCACCTTTATGGCACGAGCAAGAGCCCTATAGGTGTTGTATAGGGTCTTGGCTTTTTCCACAGAGCCACCCAGGCCAGTATCCCTTGGTTCGGGAATACACCTTCAAATCACAGAACAGCTTCCTGGCCCATTGCAGATGCATATTCTTTACGGGTGCTGAAACCCTCACAAAAACAGTCAAACCATGCTCCGGCTAAACCTGTATCAAGCACAGAAGAAGTACCACAAATACCTGTAAACACCCTTGTATTCAATTCGAAGGAAAATTGTTGGCAAATTGGGCTCTCTACATTCGGGCTGCAGCTCGGAAGCTTGGGGCGAAGGCTTCGAACAAAGCTAAGACCAAAGCCTCATACCCCTGAAAAGCTCTCAATCCCTTAAAGACGCCACATGCCCTGTGCCCTCAGCCGCACAACCCCTGAAAGCATACCCCCGACACCCCCGAGGAGCTTCTTTGCCACGGAACGCAACAGCCTCAACAGGCTCGAAACACAACTAAGGGTTGGGTTGAAGGGTTCCGGGTTTCGGGCAGGGGGCTACTTGCCGGAGGCCCAAAACCCTGAGTTTCAAGCCTGGGGACCTACCTGTGCACCCTCCAATAAGCTGCTCCCCAAAAGGCTACCTAGAGAACACAACCTCTGTGTTCAGGTCTTCTTAAAAACCCCGGTAGAACCCGCACCATGAGCCCTTACTCGCCATGACAAAAAACATCCAGTTCTCTTAGTACACCCCAACCGCTAACAGATCATGGTCAAAGCCTCCAGGACATCATCGTACAGGTCTGCCGGCCGCGGCTTGCCTGCTTATTTTGGGCCTTAACGGTTTGCGTCTCCAGGTTCAGGATAGGGCTGACACCCTGAACCCTACACCCTAAACCCTAAAGCCTCCAGCCAGTGGTTGCCAGGTTTGTGGCGTCAAGGCACGGGCTACTTGAGGGAGATTTTTTGTTCTGATGGTGGTTTTGGGTCTGCATGAAGCTTCTCCAGCCCGGTTGGGGCTGTTATAGGCAACGTGTTGCTTAGGGTTTGGGACTCGGGTTGAGGGCTTGGGTGCTATCCTCAAGGTCGGTGCTGACTTTGTGCTCTTCTTTGTTGGGATGGCCCCAAAACCCCCGAAACTGAGACCCAAGAATCGGACCGAGTAAAATCTGAACTCTGAACACTCCACCCTCAACTGGAAGCCCAAAACCTACAAGAACAGCAAACCCAAACCCCAAACCCCAGACACCACTCTGCAAATTTTGGACTCTGGCTTCTTTGTGCACAAGGCATTCCGGGCTCACTCCGAAAAAAAGACCCTCATCGAGCCCTCATAGAAGCCCTATACTAGCCTATAAGAACTCTTGTAGGTTTTCCCATAGAAGCCCTCTACTCGCCTTTAAGAACTCTTGTAGGTTTCCGTTTATAGTCTCAACCAGCTGGACCGACCTTGCCGCTGGGGCGGTGCGGCAGCGCCGAGGAGCGACTCCTCTCTTAGAACTACTCCTCCTCCTCCTCCTACTATTAATGACACCTGCATTACCTTAAGGACCCTAAACTACGGGAATTATGGTATATTCCTTATTATGGGTAATGCAGGTTTTATATCATCAACCGTACCACTACCAGATACTAGACCACTACCACCACTACCACTAGTGCTACCACTACCGCTGCCCTACTACACGACTACCACCAACACTGTTTCCATTGCTTGCAACATCGACACTTTACGGCCACCGCCAGCATTCCTGTCTCCATGATTGTGATTGCTACGGCCAGCCAGTCCTCATCATCCACGAACCTCGGAGCATGCAGAGATGAGCGGCTCCGGGTTGTTGGGTTCTTTTCTTGAGGCTTCCCCTGAAGCCTGAACCGGTGCCTTGGGGGTGCTACTGTGGGGGCCTTAAGAATTAGAGTAAGGTGCTGGGTTACATTATTGCGTAGTTATAATGAGGAACCCCAAGATAGTGTTGGTAACTATTTCGGCCCCTCTATCACTATCACCAAAACTAGTCCTATTCCTATTCCTACTACCTTTACTAGTCTTATTACTACTACTACTACTACTACTACTACTACTACTACTACTACTACTACTACTACTACTACTACTACTACTACTACTACTATTGCTCTTATGCGCACTGCAGCTTTGATCATGGGGAAAAACTCGCTCCCCAAGGCGGTGGCACAGCTCCGGTAGGGCCGAAGTCCGCCGCATCTTCCTCCTGCAGCTTCCGAGGCTTCGCGCGACGAAGGGTTCATTGTTATTTGGTATTATGATTACTACGATATTGACAATTATTGTGATGATTATGATTATGATGATGATTATTATTATTATTATTATTATTATTATTATTATTATTATTATTATTATTATTATTATTATTTCTATTATTTTTATTATTTTTATTATTTTTATTTTTATTATTATTATTAAATTATTATTATTAGTAGTAGTAGTATTATTATTAGTACGATTATTCTTAATATTGTTATTCTTATTCTTATTATTATGTTTACGATCCAGACAAAACCCTGCACCCACTGGACTGCGGGAATCCAAGGATGAGTCCCGGCCCAAGAAGCGCGAGCAAAGCACCTCACGCCTGGGAACTGGCAGTAAAGGGAAGCCCTTCAGCCTTTCTGAGCTCCTTTCCAGGCAACGCTACCTCCAATTCACTACTTTGGAAAAGAGAGCAACAAAGACCGAAACCCTCAAAACAAAAAACTAAACCCACCCACAAACACACAATTTTTCCTTGAAGCTTTCATCCCCAAACCGTCAGGGTCTCAGGTCAGTCTATGTTTAAGCTCCAACACAATTCGCTGAAACACGAAAGAACACCCAATCCTGAAAGACTTGATCTCCAAACTCAAAAGTTGAAGCCCTGGATCATCAATAACCATAAGTTTCAAGCAGAATCAAACCTTGAACTGCAACCCACAGGCTGTCCAAGTCCTCCGCCTTTGAGCGCACGGAAGTTGCGGGTTTGGCCTCCTCCAGAAGACGGCTTCGTCGTGAAGGAGTTACAATTAGGGTTTGGCGTTGAGGATGGTGTGGGGTTCCAAAATGTTAGGGTTATGAGACTCTCAGGGATGCACAGATTGTAAATCTTTGAATAACTATTTATTCGTTTAATCTTCATTTCGGTCTTCATTTTATTCTTCATTCTGGGGTTCGCTCTTCATTCAATCATCATTTTGTTCTTCATTTCCGGCTTCGTTTTTTAAACATTGCGCGGTTCCTTCTTCATTCAATCACCATTTTCCGCTCGAGCCCCTCCAGCGGGCCTCCGCCCAGGCCCGCTGACGAGGAAAATGAAGAATAAATGATGATTCAAATGAAGATTAAAATGAAGATTAAAATGAAGCAAAAATGAAGATTTCCCTAGGAAATCATCTTTTTTTCTTCATTTTAATCTTCATTTTAATCTTCATTTGAACCATGATTCATTCTTCATTTTCCGCTCCAGCCCCTCCAGCGGGCCTCCGCCCAGGCCCGATAAATGATGATTCAGATGAAGATTATAATATGAAGATTAAAATGAAGAAAAATGGAGATTTCCCTAGGAAATCATCATTTTTCTTCATTTTCCGATCCAGCCCCTCCAGCGGGCCTCCGCCCAGGCCCGCTGACGAGGAAAATGAAGAATAAATGATGATTCAAATGAAGATTCAAATGAAGATTCAAATGGAGATTAAAATGAAGCAAAAATGAAGATTTCCCTAGGAAATCATCATTTTTTCTTCATTTTAATCTTCATTTTAATCTTCACTTGAACCATGATTCATTCTTCATTTTCCGCTCCAGCCCCTCCAGCGGGCCTCCGCCCAGGCCCGATAAATGATGATTCAGATGAAGATTAAAATGAAGATTAAAATGAAGGTTTGAAATGGAACGAAGATGAAAACAAAGAACAAAATGATGATGAAATGAAAAAATAATTATTTGAGATCGCCACAGTCTGTCCATCAAAGAATCTCATAATGTTAGGGTTTCCAAGGTCCCGCTAATTCAAGCACCCGCCCGAGCTACGTTAAGTGTGTTGCTGAGTTTATATAGGGTTTCTCGATTCCCTGGATGAGAATTCAGGGGAATGCTCCGTAATTGAATGTAGAGCTTAGGGCGTAGAGTCAGTGTAGAGTGTAGAGATCTCAATGCTGCCTACTTGTAAGGTCCTACAACGGCTGGTAACTTGCCGTAACAATGGCTTTTTGGAGACCTCAGTTGCGGAACATTCCATAAGAAATGGCTGGGATCCATAACCTGGATGGCTCAGGAATGCCGAGGGATTCGGAGCTGACAGGGGCCTTAATATTTAGAATAGGGTTCCCTTTTAAGGGTTCTAATAAAGGGCTTATACAAGGGATCTTTAGTGGGCATCCGAAAACTCTGGCCTGGAGTGTCTCGAACTTGACTACTTGCTCGGCCGGCGTCCTCGCAGAGGGTGCGTGTGGTGTCCGAACTTCGGCTGTGAGCTTCGGGCTGCAGGGTTCAGCCTAAAGAAGTCGGCTGAGTAGGACTTTCAGCGGGGCTTTGGCTTTGAGCACTTCTGGATCTCAGCAGCCCAAGCAGCACCGAAACCTTCGACTTAGGATGTAGACTGTTGGGCACCAGAGAAACCACCAGCTCTCCGAGCCCCTAAATCACTCGATGCAAAGAATCCCAAGCTGAATCGGAGGCTAAACCAACATTAGCCTCCATTGAGCCTCTATGGTTGGAATACCCTCTCCGCTGCCCTGCTAAGGCCTGAGGCTCAAGACTTTAAGTTGAATACCCGCAACTTTAAATGTCTGTTTTCGTCTGAGTGTCACCTACAATCCTTCTCAAACCCTCATCGACCCTTCATAAAACCGCTACCAAGCCTTGCACCCTTCATACAAACACCAAAACCTTCAACCCCCTAAACCCCAAAAGCGCGGGACCCTAAACCCTACAAGCCGGAACCCTAGCCCCGGCTCCTCGAGCCGACGCTGAACCTGAGCCGGTGCTGGCAACAGTCTCCAAGGGCTCGTTACAGGGCGCGTTCTAAACGGGTTCTGTAGAGTGTTGTAAGGGTTCTACAAAGGTTCTCTCATTATAAATTCTATAAGGGCTCTCTCCTGAGGGGTCTAGCACCCTCAGGGTTATGCTTTTGCTTAAGGCCTTGAGGGCGTGTGGCTTTTAGTTTGCCGGGCGAGGGGGTTAGGGCTTATGTTGTTGGTTAAGGATGTTAAGGATTGCTTGGGGTTTTTCGTGGAGGCTCGCCGGGGGGGGTTAGGGTTTAGCTGGGTTTAGTTTTTGCCTGAAAGTTTGATGGGGGTATTGGGGGTGCTAGTGCTCTTTGTGGCGTCTGTACGGGGGTTTACTGTTCCTTCTGACGTTCTTTACTGCTGCACAGGTTTAGCGCTTTGAGCTTTACTATGTGGTTTTTTGGACTGGTGCTTTGGGGGTCAAGAGGCGGTTTAGAGTTTGGGGATTGTGCTCAGGCCGGGTGATATTGAACCCGGTTTAGGACTATGGGGTTTAGGGTTGCTTTCTGTCTGCTGTGTGCTCGGGAAGCACTGCAACATGTTGTAACCAGGCACTCTCACTTGCCAGGACCCGAACTGATTCACCGGCGGCGGAGGCGGCGCGAGGCGGAAAAGGCCGCTCGAGCCTACATGACAGCAAGATCACCACTAAGGCAATAGTGTGGTCACTGCCATTAGTTTCCCTGGAAGACTTGGATAGCATTGCGATAAGGGGGGGATTGGGATTGCGATGATGACGATGATGCTTCCTCAGACTTAAGCTGGCTCTTCGGTTTAAAGTTATACGTTTAGGGGTCGAACCATGGTCAAGTTGAGCCACTGTCCATGACCTTGGAGGGTGTGGTTCCTTCATAAAGACCATAACGGGGGCAACCATGTTAGTAAGGCCGCACTTCTCCCCAATATTGGCCAGAGCTCACCATGTCATCCACGGTAGACCTTTGAGGTGTGGGTAACTTGTCATCCTGCTGAGCTTCTTCTCGTGTTTACCAGCTCTACAGACTCTACAGCCTGAACCATCCTAGCAGCCACGAAATCCCAAAACCCTGAAACCCTCACCCCGAAACCCCAGAGCCCCTGTCAACCCCTCATACAGCAACTCCGGGGCCGTCTGGGGTGGTCGTGGACGTCGTAGACTCGCACGGCTGGCGCTGCAAAGGCGGCAACACCGTCGGGCCAGGCAGTCCGCAAGGAGCCTCTGCAAGCTTTTGGGGTTTTGGAGCTTGGGATTCAGGGTTCAGGCGCTTTGGGCGCAGGGCTTCGGGTTTGGGGTCTGAGGCTCTTTGGGCTCTGGGTTTTGGAGGTTGAGGGTTGTGGGTTCAAGACCAGCACCTCACTAGAGGACCGTCGGGAAACCACCAGGACGGAGCCACAACAACAAAAAAACGCCCACAGCGTGACTCTGTAACTACCGGGACACGGGCCCAAACAAAATGCGCACCGCAACAGACACGAACTTCTCGTGTGCACCAGCACCGCCTCCCGCTCATCTCGTTACTAGTGGCACCCCAACCCTACACCCTAAGCGTTGGGAAATGAATCCCCCCCCCAGTCTTAGAATCACTACAGCTCCCGTCTTCTCGCCTCGTCGTCCACATCCGGAGGAGCGCTAGAGCTGGATGCCCTGGGCACTCGAACGACAGATAAGGGGTTCCGAAGAAGTTTGTATGGGTTTTCGAATGGTTTGGCATTTGATAAAGGCCTACCAGGGCTTTACAAGGCGTGTATAAGGGGTTCATCATGGCTGTATAGAGTATAGGCTATTGGGCTGCAGGGCTTCGTTCATTTAGAGAGAAATGCTTCCTGTATTGAGGATCGGGGTTTCAGTCTCACAGCTTCAAGACTGAGGCCTAGAATAAAATTCTGCGTTTAGGATGTTGCCCACATTGGGGCAGGCAAAGGTACGTGCCCAGTCGGGCATGGCACCTGTTCCACGTGCGAAATCGTCCCTGGTTTAAGTCCATTGCATCGATTAGAGTGTAAGGCTAGGATCGAACGAATTTGGCGATCTTCGTAAACGGCACAACAAGAAACTTGTGGGATCAGCTCTTCTCGGAAAGGCATCTGAGTGTCGCCGTGTTGCATTTTCTGGTAGCTTCTATGGGTTCTATGGTCCTCACGCGTGCCCACGTGACACATCTGCACTCCGGGCCGCAAGAAGACGACGGTTTTACTAGACTAGACGGTAGCCCTCGTGACAAGGCAAGTCCATCCAACCGTTTATGGCTGCCCATCGTTTTTTATTGGTTATGGCGCCGCCCAATAGCGCCCTTGACACTCGCCAACAACTGCTATTGCCAATATAATGTGTCGATTCTGAAGGTGCGTATAATTTAGAGTATGCTGCCCTCTTATGACTTTGGAAACTGTGCATGTTTGCTATCTCTCGCTCTCTATTGCTACAGTAATGATATCGAGATCGTGAATCCGAAAGACTTCCGCAGCAAACCTGACGCCCAAAACCCTTTTCCCCACGCTCCCCCCTAGGACACCCGTCCGGGGCTCTGAAGCTCTAAACCCCTTCGTACGACCCTGGACAGAAGCCCTATAAAATCCGATGATGCCGCAATAAGAACCCGCATGCCTCCGGGCGCTCGTTCACTGAGGTCCCGGCTTTGGCTCCGGTCTGGGCTGGGCTACCTCGGGAGAATCGCTTTGGTCTGCGACCTCGGCTTCGGGCTTCAGGTCGCGGAGTCTTGGGGTGCAGGACTTTGGAGTTTTATCGGGCTTGGGGCCTACGCTTTCAGGCGAAGGGGTTCAAGGCAAAGGACCCTAAAACCCCAATTGCTAAACCCTAAGAGCTTGAATCCTAGACCCTCAACCCCCTAAACCCTGAAGCCATAAACCCTAAAACCCTAACCTCTATGGCAGCCCTTATAGAACTTTAAAGAATCCCCTTAATGGAACGAAGGGATATGGTGCTCTCCGACCGACATCACCTGGCTTGGGATCAGTCTTTCCGGGTTTAGGGTTTAGGGTCTCGGGCTCCCGGGCCTATAAGGGACCCTTAATGGGGACCCCTATCCTATGATGGGCTGTATAATGAGTATATAATAGCTATATCCGCCGAGGCCACAGGCCCAGGCGTTTTGGTGGTTAGCTCAGGTACCCTCCACCTAATCCTCCTCCCTGCGCCCCAAATGTTTGGTGACACCCTGTTTTTGCGCTCGTTTGCCACCCCCTTGCCCGGCCTCCCCTCATTTTCTTTGATTTGCGGGCCTACCCGCCCCCTCCCAGGCCTCCCCCCTCTTTTTTTCCCTCCCCCCCCCCCCCTCCCCCCCCCTCCCCCCCCCCTCCCCCCCTTTTTCTTCCCTCTTTCCTGCTCCCACTTCTTCTCTCCGCCCTCGTTTCGTCTTCCTCGCCCCCGCTTTGGCTTTTGCGTCGTCAATCCACTGCCTGTCTTTCTTTTCAGGCTCTTTCTGTGTTGTTTTTTCTCACCTAAAACCCCGCAACTTTCGCACCAAGCTCTGACTCAAGCATTTGACAGGTGCCTTGTATTCTTGCTCTTCTCTGACCAGAGGCTATACTATAAGCCGGGACCCTCGCCCTGCCACTACAGAGCCGAGGCGGGCGGCGTAGCGTTAAAATTAAGGCTGTATACCTAAGGGTCCTGATGAAGGCGCTGAGGATCCCGGGTCTCGGATGTCAGGACTTCACGGCTCTTCACGCGCTGGCGCACCTCAGGGCGTGACAGCCTCCCATGATCGTCCTTTTTGAGTCCCTTCCAGCAGCCCCGAAGGGTCGAATTTCTAAGCCCAAAACCTCAAAGTCCTGCCAAGAAGCAAGGAAACCTAAACTCGGAACCCTAAAGCCCCCTAAAGATCCTAGCAAGAACCCCAAGGCCAGCAATGACCCAAAGCCGAGGAAGAGGCCGCTTTGCTGCGGTCTTTTATCGCCTTGAAGGCCTCGGAGCAGCGAGGCGACTTCCGTGTCCGGAAGGGGGGGGAGGGGAACTTGGGGGTTTAGGGTTTAGGGTTTACTGGTTTAGGGTTTAGGGTTTAGGGTTTAGGGTTTAGGGTACTGGGTTTAGACTTGCAGAGTTTAGAGTTCGGGCTTATGGGGTTTAGGGTTGTAAAGGTTTGGGATTCAGTATCACAAACAAGGCTTGGGTTGTAATGGTTTGGGGGCTTAGAGTTATGAGGGATTGGGGCTTAGGGCTGTATAGGTTTTAGGGTTCAGAAGCTGGGGTTTACGTATACGGGTCTTTTGAGGATGGAGATGCTTTTGTGCAGAATGTTCGAGGAAGGGCCTCAATGATGAGACTACGGCATTATAATGCGTCCCCAGACCCTAAACCCTTCAGGGCCCTAAGCCCTTGCGTGGTCTTTGGCCAGGGGTTCCGGCTTACTCAAGATTCCGTCAGCCAGATGGAAAAACAGCTAAACGGATGATGAATCGCCTGGTCGAAATATATTCCCTGAAGGGCGAAAGGTTGTGTGGAAACGTCTAGTGGTTTGATAATCGGGGGAACCAAGAATAGGATTACCTTCTTCAGACCGCTGCAGTACTGTTACTATAGCTGCTTGACAGTACGCAATTAAGCCAGACTGATGGGCTTAGGGTTTAGGGTTTAGGGTTTAGGGCTCGCCCCAGCACATCCTCAGTTTGCTTGGGTGTGGGGCCAGACCGCCCACTCCGGCACCGCAGCCTTGGTTGATCACTAAGTAGCGTCTAGAGTTTGAACGATTAGTTTGTTTTGGGGAGTCATGTTTCGATAGCCCCGCTGTACTCTGCAACTTAGTACCTCAACACCCTGTCCTGATTATTCAGGGCCCCCGTATTTCAGTGTTTAGGGTGGTAGGGGTTTGGGATTAACATTTGCGATCTAGGAGTCGGAGAGCTTGCGGATTCCGGGCCTGTGGTCTGCGTGTTTAGAGTTTAAGGGCTTTAAAGCTTGCATGTTCCAGGCTTGTGCTTGTGTTTCAATGCTTGGGCTTGGTGCCGAGGCGCCTAAGAAAGCAGCGCCCGTAAGACAGTGGCCCATGGCGGTGGCGTGCCGGAAGATAAGTAACACCGTAAACCCTGAACCAGCTCCGATCCAGCTGCTCGCATAACCCAGGCCTAGGTCTAGTCTCACATCGACATCACAGCAGCAGCGTTTCTGTGACTGTGGACAGTGGTTGAACACTTAAGCACACAACTTCTTAATCTGGGAGCCAAGCCAAGATGCAGGAGAGGCGGGGTTCAGAGGTTTCGGGCTCAGGGTTCAGGCAGTTCTAGGAGCCAGGGTGGAGGCGTTACCGGTAAGGCTTTCGAGCTTGCGGAAGCTTTTGCCGGGGGTTGTAGGAGGAGGCGGAGGCGGAGGAGGACGCGGGGAAGCCTGCTGACATCCTTGGCTTCGGGGTCAACGGAAAGGACTCCTCTACGGGTTTGAGGGTACAGTATACCGTAATCCTAAGTTCGGGTTCTGGCCGAAAGCCTACAGACTGAAAATGGAATCCTGGCATAAGGGGATGAAGATCTGATATTATCCGCACACCATACGGCTTGCCATACGGGGCTTACCATAAGGGGTTCTCTACTGTATGGCATCTGGACGCCTCTTCAGCTTTGGGTCGCTGCGCTGGCGGCTGAGGAAGTAAACATGCGGACAAACGCTTCAGCTGCTTTCAGGTGTGCCCAAAAACATCCTTTACAAAGCATCCTTCGCTCTATGCCTTCCCAAAACAGATACATACACTCCCAAGCCTTTAGAGTCCTGTCAAGGACCCTGATTCAAGTAACTCCACATTCGTCCAGCTGAACTTCTCGTCACGAGCGCCCGTCCGGACTCTAATCATCTAGAGGGACCAGCGGCCCTGGGCTAACGGCAAACCCGCAAACCTCGAGCAGCAGCGCTGACATGCAGCGGAAGCTCAGACAGACGCCGGCTGTGGGACAGGAGGCGGGGAATGGGCAGTGCACCATCCCCATCACAACCTTTGACTCGGGCTCTCTGGGCTCCCACGACCCAGGGGGATCTCTGCTTGAGGGCCATTTTGTGCCTCACTTCATGTTCTGGTGCCGAGGGTGTCGAGGGTGTCGGAAGTGTGCGGGCACATACCAATTCCTCCTGACCGAGAACCGTCGGCCGCAAAGAAAGCTGGCTCGTGCTTCTGCGAGGAGTCCTTCGATCCCCATTCACAGCACTCATCTTCAGGGCTTGGGATGGGGGGTTCACGATGGAGCAGAGAGTAAACCTTGGAAGCCCCCAAACCCCCAGCAGCCTTTCGACGGTTCGACACTTCTGAGACTTAAGGTTTAGGGTCTAGGTGATGAGAAGTAGACTTTCTGTGCGCAGATTCGGACTCACAGAGTTCCCTTCCTCGCAGTCTGCACATCCCCTCGCATTTGCGAGCGAATTACAACACAAGCACAGTGGGGGAAAATCGCAGCACCAGTCGCGCGCTGGGCTCCGCAGCGACGAAACTTCATCCGAACCCAAAACCCTCAACCCTAGACTCAGAAGGCAAGAGGGAATTCCAGATTCATCGATCAACCCAACATTCCCTTGCTTAGGGGGTTGAGGGGTCAAAAACCCTACCAAAGGGGACAAGTTCAGAAGGCCCGGTGTTTCTAAACCCACAGTCCCTTAACCCTCAACCCTGCACCCCAAACCGCAACCCTCAACCGAAACCTGCAAGGAGGAGAAAGAAAAAATACGCTTCATTTGGGCTCAGGCGGCTTAGAGTTTTCTGTGTGTCAAGATTTACGATACGGCTGGGAGGTTTGATGCTCTCTGTCAGGCCGGGTGCGGGGTTTGTTGATCAAGCTTCGGAAGGCTGGAAAGCTGCTGTGAAGTGACTTGGAAGATCAACATCCCTAAACCCTAAACCCTTAACCCTAAACCTAAACCCTAAACCCTAAACCCTAAACCCTAGCGGCGGGTCTAAGTTTCGTCTTCGGGATCTCCGATCTCCGGCCACACGGGGCCAAGACTCCGATTCTCCGGTGGAGGCTGTTGGGGAGTGAGGCTCCCTTTTTACTGTTTAGGGTGTAGGGCCTAGGGCCTAGGGTCTAGATTTCGCGCCTCGGCAGACTCCAATTACGTAGTTCACGTACTTAGAATAGGGTTTGGGGTGTACTATCGTATTCTAGTATAAACGCATGAGAGAACTCCAGAGGGAACAAGTTATTCTGTTCGTAAATCTAGAACAACCCTGCAGATCACGGCACGCCGCCGCGACACGGGATTTGGCCTCTTCCTCCTGGTTTAGTATGCCGGGACTAGCACACTCCTGCTATTTGGGAGTTTCCGAGAATTAGGGGTACCTTATTCTGGGGGCCTTATAATAAGGATCCTACTATTTAGGGTACTCTTGTAGGGTCCCCTATTTTCGGAAACTCCCATTTCGACGTCTTCAAAAGCTCTTCAGAGCTTCGTCCGGGAGCCGAGGTCCAAGATGCTCTTGCTGGGCGAATGCCTCGGGTTGAGCTCCATCCTCGCTTTTTTGGAGGGGAGGGGTGCTTTTGAGCTTTTGGCTCAGTGTTCAGTGTGCGACATTTAAGACATCTGGGATTTTTTCGGGGACTCTGGGGCTCCTGTGGTTTGTAGCTTAGGGGTTTGAGGGCTTCGGGAAGCTTCGGGTGTGTCGACTGCCCGCGGTTTGAGAAGTTTGAAGCGGCCGGAGGACCAGGGTTTCATGTGTTTTTGGAGACGTGGCATCTCAAGCCGAAGCCAGGGACGCTGACAGACCTCGTTGACGCCACACCGGGTCCCCAATGACCGTGCAACCAAAGCCCAGCCCCAATCGCCCGAAGAATTCTCAGATTCGGATTAGATGAGGTCTGAAAAGCTGTGCGCAACTAGTAACTAGTACAAGGTGGCCACCATCACCATCGTCAAGATTGATACCACTATAAAAGTCATCATCACCATCCTCTTGATCATCCTGGCCATCGTCCTCATCGCAAGAGTACTTACATGCATCTCTCAATATAGAATGACGAAGGGGAGCTGAAAGTAGGATGCCAGGGTTTAGTTTTGCGTATTTTCGGGTCTGATTTGTCGTGCTTAGCGTTGAGTGTCCAAGGTTTGAGATTAAGCTTGCAGCGCTCTGGGTGGTGCTTAGGTTTTTGGTGGTGTGGGGTCTAAGGTTTCAGCAAAGAGGCAAGTGTTGGTGCGAGTGCGCCGAGAGCGGCGAATGAGGCGCTTGAGGCGACTGCGGCCATTGGTGAGCTTGATTCCTGGCTCGCGAAGGTGTAGGGTTTAGAGGGCTGTTTTAGAGGTCAATGAGCTGGAGGTTCACAAATCCGGGTGGGGTCCGAAAACCATTCCCCCACAGGCGGAGGAAGTTGTGTGTGACACAGGGAAGTTGCTTGACTAACTCGAGAGATGCAGAAGCTCCCGGCTTTGAGCCACCGCTGGGCAGCATCCCGAAACCGTTTGTTGAGGCCCTTGGCATGGTGTATCTGCACGAATGGGCTCATCCAAGCCCCATCATCTAAACCTCCACCCAGCTGTGCCGAAAGGGAGTTTCAGAAAGTTAAACGACTCCAACACCGAGGAGCCCTTAGAAGGACCCCAAAATAGTCCGAAGACCTGACTACGGCGACTACGGTTCTGTCTTGAACTCCACATAGGCCCCAAACCTGCGACTTGAATTCCCCAACAGGCCGGCAGCCAAGATGCGCCATGGCTGACAGTGTCGCCATGAAAGAGGTTCCGCTTTTTGCCTCGGCGATGCTCTACGCTGCGCTCGTCTTGGACCCAGAAAGCCCCATGCCCCTTTTGGGTGTGTTGGAGATGCGATTCGACAGGGAGACCCCATGATACGGAGATGTGAACCACTGTGGCTTTGTGTACTCCCCGAGATCTTCAGCCCCGAAGCGCTGAATTGAGAAGCAAACCCTCGGGAACGGCATAAGCATTTCGGGTCCTTACGATCTGGAGTTTAGGATTCAGGCTTGGGGTTTGGAGCCTAGAGTGCTTGGGGTTTTCCTTTAAACGACCCTTTTGCCTGCGCCACTGGTCCAGAAAGCAGAGTTTTTTTTTGTTGAGCACCTTTTTCCGTCCGCCTAAGAAGTTTTAGGAATCTAGAATTCGCTTTGGGGTTTAGAGTATGGGTTTGGGCTTGGACTTAGGATTTGGGATGTAGGTCTGGGTTCCAGGGCACAGGGCTCACAGCTCAGGGTCCCCGCAAAAGTTGCGGGCCTCTTGCACTCGAGACCATAGAAGCTTCCCCCAATTGCTACGAAGTTGGCGGATCTTGTCATTCTCGTCCTGCTTTGGGCAAATGCAGGCAAGCAGCGTTGACCATGTTGGCAAAACCTGGGTTCAGAGCTCAGGACGTGGCCTCTAGAGTTTAAGGTCTACTCGATTTACAGCTGCTAGGTTTGAGGATGTTATAAAGTTTATGGTTAAAATTTTAGGGTTCAATTTTCATGGTTGAGGAGTTTGTCACTTCCGACTTCAGCACTCCCGGCCCGTGGGCCGTTTCAGGAGCTGCCAAGGCTTTGGGATCTCCGTCGCCATCCTCTTTCTGGCTACGGTGACGGTTTAGGGTTTAGGCTTTAGGGTTTAGGGTTAAGGGATCGGGGTTTAGGGTTTGGGGCCCGAAACCTTGCTGCCCATTGCTGGCGCCTCATCACCGAATGCAAGACCTTGATTCTCATCCCCACACCCCAGAATCAACAATCTCAACCCCAGAAAAACGCACAAACCCATCAACTTTTCTGGATTCTCATGGATCCCTGTGGATCCTTATGGATCCCTACATCTCGAGACAACAACGCTTAAGAACTTCAGAACCCCTGATCCCTCAACCCTGGGCACTGGCCAGGGGGCGCTGGGCTCGCATGGCGATCTCTTCCATCCGCTCGTCTGCCAGGCATTGGTCGGTCACAAAGAAGTCCTGGAGCTTAGGGTTCGGGGTGTAAGGGTAGTCGGGGTATAAGGTTTAGAGGGCTTACTTAGGGGTCTGGGGCCAGGATTCAGGAAAAGCCGAGGCTGGCTGGTGGAAGGTTTTTGGGTCTTTAGATTACGGATTTTGGAATCAGAAAGCCTGTCTGCAGGGGTTCTGGGCTGTGGCCCATCTACGGTGCACAGGTGTAGCCACGGATGAACACATGCAACGATGTATGTCTGGGATGCGGCTCCTGATGTACAAGTGTAATGCACCTATACACACATGCACCATGACTGTCTTTTCATGAAAGCCGAGTGTATGTGTAAAGTTGTACATATGCGTCAGTGACTGTGCATGTGCATGTATATGTGTCTGCGCATGCATACATGGAGCATGCATGGACGAATGGACGTGTGGACGCGTGGATGCATGGATGGGTACATGCATACATGCATACATGCATACATGCATACATGCATACATGCATACATGGATGGACATGTACGGATGGTCATGGATTGTCATGGATGGATGGGACGACGGAAGGCTGAAAGGATGGAAGGATGGATGGATGAAAGCATGGCTGGATCTGCGTGTGTATGCGCATATGTACGCATGCAGGCATTCGTAGGCTTGTAGGTAAAAAATTGCTTGCAGGCCTCCATGTATAAAACAGCATGAGTCTAAGTATGTAAGCGTGTATGTATGTATGTGCATGCATGTATGCGTGCATGCATGTATGTGTGCATGCATGGGCTTGTCAGAACCTCGGCATCCATGTGCTCGATCTCTTCGATAAAGAGGATCCCGTAGATCTGCATGTACCTCAGCATTCCGCTTGGGATTGAGCTTGCACACTAGCTCAAGCCTCCACGCAATCTCAGCCCAAGTGCTGCCAGAGAGGGGGACCGTGGTGCTTGACGATGTGCGCAAACTTCTCGCAGCTGAGGCCGGTGTAGTAGCCTTGGGTTCTGCTTATGGCTTTGACAAGCAGCGGGGCCGGATCAAGCAACTGCAACACCACTACCTTGCTTTGGGTTTTCATGTCAGCTTTAGTGACCCTTAGCTCCCAAAGCGAAACCCTGAAACCAAAACCCTAAAGCTTGAACCCCAAACCCTAAACCCAAAATCTGAGCCCGAAACCTGGACCTAAACCCTAAATCCGAGTTCCCAGGGGCAGGTCTCTCCTGTGTTGGCCGTGAGGCGGCCCCGATGTTGCCTCGGCGGCATCAGGTGCTCGGACACTCACGTCTGAGACGATATCTATGTATGTATCTGTGTATACATAAACATGTATACATATATATATATATGTACATGTATATATATATATATCCCTACCCATATAGGGCACGTGGTCATTCCCCCCTTACATTTCAGCATTTTCGGCGCGTGGGCATCCCCCGCCCTACGTTTTCGTATCTTCCCCACTGCGTCGAGGAAGTAAGGAAACAGCGAATCGCCGCCATTTCTAAGGCTCTGAAGAGGTGTTTTTTCAGAAAGCTATTGGAGAATCGCAATTTCTAGGGCTACGGTTTGTGGCAAGGCATTTGGGAATTGCAGTTTGTTATCAGGCAATCGCAATTTGTGCGGAAGTCTACACATTGCAACAAGTAGGAGAAAAAAAATGAAAACTGGTAGAACTAAACGTTTCAGTATAAACATACAAGGATGGTGCAATGCACTAACAAAATATGCTATAGCACAACAAGGATTGATATGACGTTAGAATACATATAGATATGATGCGATTAAGCAGGGTCAGGTAACATAAAACGGAATAATAACTCGAAGTATGGTAGAAACCCATAAATACGTATGAAAGAATAGACGGTACATAAACAGTACAGAACATATAACAGATAATGCTTGCAGAATGTTGTATTTCGTGCAACCCAAGAATGTAAACTAAACATGATGATAGAATGCAGTATGTTCAGAGTGACACAATACAGTACGTCGCATTATGTTTATTCTTGGCAGGACAACAAGGAAGACGCAAACAAAAAGAACGTGTATACAATATGTATATATTTTCTAAACATCGACAAACATACGTAGGCAGATATGAGTATACAATGAGTGCAGGAAGAATAGATGCACCACAATCGGAAACCATCTTGTCAGGCTCGTCCCAAACACTCGAACAAAGACTCACAACAAAGATGAGATAAACCTGCCCAAGATCTTTCACTCAGAAAAGCAGGAATGCCAAGCCCCACACTCCCAACACAATTAAAATCCTTTCTAGCAACCCTGCACGAGAAGCCTTACAGCAGCCTTGTAGAAGCCGCTGTGGTGCTCGCATAATTGAAACGGTAGTGAAACCTTCAAAACCCCCGCGAAAGATCCGAAGCACCGGAGACCCTGTGATCTGAGGCCGCGAACCACTCGGCCCAGATGCACGGCAGGCAGAGCACGTCCCCATTCTCGCAGGCCTGGTAAGGACCCGTCTTACAGCTGGCCGGATAGATCCGAAACCTTAGAAACCCAAACCCCAGAGCCCGCAGCATGTTAAGGCTTCAGTTACCGCAAACTCCGCGAAGCCCAAAATGCCTAGAATCCGAAGCCTGAACCTTAGGACTTCTTAAGACTTTCTGAAACCGTAAACCCTCCACCCTAACGCCCAAAGCCTCAACCCCTAAACCCTCAACCGCAGAATAAACCCTAAACCCTAAAGCCCTAAACCCTCTCCTGCCCTGAGCCCCCAAAACTCAAAAAAAATCAAAAAAAAAATGCCCGCCTCTGCCATGGCTGAGTTCAGCTGCCGGGCGATGTAGCCTGGGTGCTCTTGCCAAGGAGGGTTTAGGGTTTAAGGTTTAGGGTTTAGGGTTTAGGGTTTAAGGTTGCCATGGTGAGGAATCGGTTTGAAGCTTTTTTCGGGCCTGCGAGCCTTCCGTCTGCATGGGGATCAGGGGCCAGGCTTCAGGGTTTAGGAGAATCTACCATAAACCCCCTATGATGGTAACTTAACTAAGCCTAAACCCCAAAAACACCTAAACCCTAAACACCCAAACCCTTAGCTACAGCCCAGTAGCCCATAGACCCAGCCTCGATGACGTAGACCTCCGAGAGATGGGATGCAGGAGAGTAGGGATTTTTTGGGGGGAGTAGGGATTTAGGATTTAGGCTTTAGGGTTTTAGGGTTCGGAGTTTAGGGTTTGGGGCTTTTTCCGAATTGGGATTTAAAATTTAGGAGTTAGGGTTTGAGGTTTAGAGCAGTCTGCACATTGGTTTACTCCAAGGTTCATGCATCAGTCTTACATTGGTTTGTGTATTCGCGAAGCTGAAGGTTTTGGAGTCTGGGGGTTTGCGGGTTTAAGGCTTTAGGGTATTTTGGCAACGGATAGATAAAGAAAAGCAAATAATGCAGGGGCCGAACCCAAGGAATGACCTCGAGAGATAAATTCTGAGCCCCCAAACCCTAATAGGCAGATGGACAGAGGGATGGAAAGAGAGAAGTGATAGTTGGGGTTTAGGGATATGGAGAAATCTATAATTGGAGACGTTGGTGTTCTGGTTCTCAGTAAACTAAACCCCGCTGGGCCCTAAGCCCTAAACCCTACATCCGTGAACCCTTCGGGTACCAGTGAAGTCAGTTCTCCATTCTCGGCCACGAGGACCCTCGAGAGCTAAGAAACACAGTACCCCGAGCATTGCTACATCCTCCGAATCTCCGAACCCGCCGGAACCTCACGAAAACCTACTGCCCAAGACCTCGAATCCAAACCCTCAACCTCAAACCCCTAGCGATGGTCACACGGACAGAGAGAACGGCAGCAGCCAAAGCCTCTGAGCACTCCGTCCCGGGCATAAAAGCATCCTCCAAACGAAGGGGGCTGAAAGCTCTTTTCTGCGTTTAGGGGCTCCCGGGTTCAGGGTTTTTTAGGGGGGTCGGAGGTTTAGGATTTTCTGCTTGGGGCGTTAACACCTCAAGCTCAGGGCTCGGGAGCAGAAACGGTTGGTTTAGGGCTGCCGCGGGTTGAGGATGATTCTGCCTCACGGTCGGGGATTGTTGATTTTTGTCTGGTCAGTATGGCAAAAGCCCAGAACCCCCAATCTCCCGGCCCCTACGCAAGGGTGCTTGCTGCGAGTGGTCAAGCGTTTTTAGCTCCGGGAGCCTGTGTGTAGCCCGTGAAGCCTCACGAAGTAATTATTAGTGTAACGACGATGATGGTTATCTATCGGTTTGCGCGCATGCAACATGCATACATGCATAGACAATTATGGTTCTAGACCCGAGTTCCAAAACTCTGAGTCCACACATCCCCATCTACTGCACTTGTACCACACAGGACACTACAAGCTACATCACGACGTCACGTCCTGGCCCGGAGTCGCCACGTGCTCGGCCATGGCAAAATGGCAAACCTGGCGGCAGAAGTCCTCCGGGAGCCGATCCGAGAGGCACTTTTTGAGGGGTTTAGGGTCAGCACTTCTAGGGTCTACCTGTCTGTATTTCATATGTATGGGGGCTCTGCCGCTTAGGATTTGCAGAAATCGCGCTTAGGGCGGCTACATCTCGCACACCCAGAGAGGTACAGTACTTTCGGGTTTACTACCGACTTTCGGGGGGTGCCGCAGTTTAGCACTTTTAACGGACGGCCTCGTCGTCGTCCAGCTTCTTCCAACCCCTCCAGCAGTGGAGGGACATCAGAGACCCGAGAAACATCTCTTCGTGGAGGTAGACCTTCAAGCGCTCAGGGACATTGTCCAAAAGCTGCACCTCATCCTCTTTCAATCGGAGATCGAAGGATCCCTGCTTCTTCAAGACGTCGTGCACTTTGCCAAACAGCTCAATGGACAGATTGCGCTCGTTGAAGAAGCGGACCAGGAAAGAGTGGCGCTTGAAGTGCTCGGATCGCGATTGTCGCAGCGTGCTCACCGTCGCCGTGATTGAGCTGATGAAGGATGAAAACATGCCCATTGCCAAGAGGATCACCAACACGGCGAAAAGCCTTCAAGCAAGAAAGAGGCACCAAACTCTGCTTTGGCATCACCTCTGGCTATGTTTCCATTTCCATTTTCCAACATCCTATTGCAGGGCTCTGCTCGCTCGACAAAGGCTCCAGGGCAGGGACAGCTCTTCAATTGTCAGGAAGCCCCCACCTGACTTTTCTACTAGCTCTGCACTCATTCCTCAGCTTGTGGTTCTGTACATGTCAATTCAAAGGGGAAGAGGAGGGACCCTTAATGGGGACCCCTACCCTATAATGGGCCATATAATGGGTATATAGTGGCCATATTGAGGGTAAAAACCTAGGGGTCCTTATTAAGGGTCCCTCCTTTTCCCCTTTGATCAATGCTCATCCATGCAATGCCCCCCCCCCTTTGCCGAACATAACCAAACTGACAGCCAAAAGCACAGGAGCGCCCCCAGTCCCTCGGACAAAAACGGCAAAACGGTTGAACCCCAAGCCATGAGCCGAACTACGAGAGGCTTCCCAAAAAGCCCTGAAAAGCCCTCAACCCTCTCAACTGGAACATTTTCGAAAGGGGGGACTGCAACTGCTTGTTTTGGACACTCTTTTGGGGTTTCGGCGTTGGCGGCTGCCTCTCAAGGGCACTGGCAGAAAGGGCAATCACATTGTTCCCTAAACCCTTAGAAGCCTCTGCAGGGCATTGGCAAAATAACCTGAAAGCCTAAATCCTTTGAATCATCGAAGCCCCTCTCCAGCGCACTGACAGAAGCGGCATGGGCCCCGAAAGCCCCCAAACCCTAACCCCTAAACCCCAGAAAGCCTCTCCAGAGCATTGGCAGGAGCCACGTTGTTCGTGGCAGGTGTAAACTGCGTGAGGGCCCAGTGGATTGACCTCGGCGGCCCCCTACATATACATATACATATGCATGTACGTATACATGTGTATATATATATATATGTTTATATATATATATATATACTAAGTTGCCACTGCGACAGCGGTCCCGATCTTGAGGAGCTAGCCGTAATTGAAGGGTTTCGCATGTTGGGGCCTGGGGTGAAGGTTTTGGGAGCTAGTATTGAGGGTCGTGGGGCTTTGGGTTACGGACTAGTTTGGCAGTTTGGTGTTTTTACAGTCTTGGAAACTCGTAGCTGTATCCTTTCAAGGCGGTGGGTGAACCCAGAATAAGGCTTAATGTAGGGGGGTTGGGGGCCCATTATTATAAAACTATATTGAGGAACCCCCAAAATAGTTTTGGTAATGATTTTCGGCTTCTACTGCTACTGTGAAAAAAAATTCATCACCAAGCGGCACGGCATAGGAGTCAGCGAAGCCTGCCTGCTCGGGCTGGCGGTTCAGAAACACCCCGAACCCTAATCCCCAAAACCTTGTACTGAGTCATATGCTAAATGTTGCACGACAGCCTGTACACCATACTGAATCCTAAACTCCTAAACCTTCACAGTTTCGACCTTTGGCACTTGCAGCGGAGAATCTAGGGCTTAAGGAGTCGCGGATGCCTTGCAGGAGTCACGAAGAACGGGACCCTAATGCCAAGAGACGTCTTAGCTGCGATCACTTAAACAAGGGGTGAGTTTAAGATGTGGCACCAGCCGCGGCCTTTCAAACGAAACTTTTCAACTGGAACTTTCAATTTTTCGAATTCTGAAACTTTCGAAATCGAAACTCGGTGGACTGCCAAACTTTCGAACTTGACGCATTGCAGACCTTCGAAGTGTTGAAATTTCCAAGCCCTCGAACTTTTAAAGTCTCGAACTTTCATGCCGTTCAGGCTTTCAAACTCTCCGACTTTCGAACTCCAAATCTTTCGACCTTGTGAAGCCTTCGCACTGTAAAACTCTCGAGCTCAGTGGCCAGCCGCGGACCGAACCTGACTCCAACCTTTAAACCTCCAAACTTTCCAAGCTTCAACCCTTCGAACCTTCAACACTTGCAGCTGTCGAACTTTCCAACTCGAAGCCTTCGAACCTGCCACTGACGTTTGAGTTCGAAGCAGCTCGTCGAGCTCGAAAGTTCGCAAGATTGAGATTTGAAAGCTTGAGTTGTCGAGTTTGAAGTTTGACGCCCGCTCACCTGCGCATCCCAAGGTGCCCAAGCACCTCAAAGATTGAAAGGCTCAACCTTCCAAAATAATCCAACTTCCAAAACTCTCAAACCTTCGAGTTCGAACGACCTCGCTCGGGACACCAGTCGAATGTAAACCGTAAACAGCGAAACCCTTAAAGTAAGGAAGGCTACATGAGGCTACATGGGTGGTTGTCAGAATTAGGGCCCCTTTTTGGGTCCTTATTATATTACGGTACCTAATATTTAGGGTACCCAAAAAGGGACCATAAGTTTGACAACCACCCACATGAAAAAGGCACCCCTAAGCCAAAAAAGCCCCACTTGGAAACTTTAAGGCTGTCGTCCCAAGCCTCTTCGAAGCCTCGGCAGCAAGCACCCTTCAATCCAGCCTTGCACCTCTCTTTAAGGGTGCTACAGGATTCTATAGTAGGGTCCCCTTAAAGGGAGGGTACTACAGAGTTCTACACCCTAAATCCCAAACCCGCCAAACTCCGCAGGGCCCCTGCACCCTGACTCCGAGACTTGGCCTTCTCTAAAGGATAGGCTCAAGTACTAAACCCATTCCGAAGTCTTCCTAGAAGCCACAAAAGAACCCTATAGAACCTTCAATGGAACCCGACAATCCTGCAACACCCTGAAGAACCCTCAGTGGAGCCTTTCATGCCGCTAGGCCCAGCCTCTTCCATGTTTGCATTCACGAGCCAGCTGCTGCCAGTCGACGAGTCCAGGGTCCTCGGTTCCATTGGTCCATGGCGGTTTCGGGATTAGGGTCTGGTGCGGTTCTTTTTTTAAGGTTTTTGCGTGGTGTTAGGTAGCTCTGGAAGGTTCTGTACAGGATCTTCGGAATGTTCCTGAGGCAGGACCCTCAAGCTCCGACACCCTTCCCAACCCGAGGCCTTCCGAAAACTACGGAAACCGAGACCAAAGGACACCTAGAATGCCAGCACGCGGAATTTCTCTCTTTAAGGGTCATACTGAGGAAACCATAAGGGTACTCTAAAGGGTTCCTTTAAAGGGCTCTATGCCAGAGCAGCGGCCACTTGCCCAGGCCGTACCAGCAGCAGGCGATCACGTGGTTCACGGCGAGGATCATCAGCAGGCCCGACACGATCTTCATGACCTCTCTCCGGGGACGTTGATAAAAGTATTTAACATTTTTTAAAATTCATTTTAATCTCTGGGGGCTTTGATGCGACGGCATAGGGTTGAGGGTTTAGGGTTTAGGGATGTTTGGGGTTTGGGACAAGGGCTTAGGGTTTGGGGTTTCAGGCCGGAGTTAAGGTTTAGGGGCTGTTTTCCTTCGGGATTTCAGGATTGTAGGGCTAACGGTTCGGTCCCTGGTCGGGTGTAGGGTTTCGGTGAAGTCTAGGACCACAGGCTCTGTTCCTGTTGGGCTGTCTTCGGAGCCCAATTCTCACGGGCAGAGACCTGAATGCCTGCTGCACCTATCTACTTACCCTGCTAGCTGGTAAGATATCCGTTTGTCTCTGTACCTCTTTATCTATCTACCTACTACCGACTCTCTATGTGCCTATACACGGGCAGACAAGTATACATTACAAACAGACAAAAACAACAACCAAACAGAAAACGGCCAAACCGATGAGCAAACAATCAAATAAATAAGTAAAATGAAAGGAAACAGAAACGATGAGCACAAGAAGCAGACACACGAAAGCAAATGCACGCATACATGCTTCCCACGTCGCCTGATCCTTTAGATAACAACCGTTAAACCCTGAACCCTGAACTGAAGCCCCAATCCTTACACCCTGAACGCCAAACATCCTCCAAACCGAAAACATGATTTTCTGAAGGGGCCCCAAACCGCTTCTCTCAGCCGCACCATGAAGGCGTAGGTGGAGAGGAAGTGGTTCGCTAGCAGCGTCAACTCCTGTCACTGCTGCTTCCCGGACAACGGCATCGGGCTGGGCAGAAGTTCGAGAAGAAGGGCCTCGAGGGTTTGGGCACCGGTCCCGGTTCACCCTCGAAGGCCCCAAGGCCCCCACAGGCTCCTAGGATTCTTCAGCCCCAAGCCTGGAACTCGGAACTCGAACCTCTAAAGGAAAGCAAAAACATCTCCTTAAGCGCCGAACCCCCCCTGATCTCATGAGCACCTGCTGGAGCTTGGCAACCCGCAGCAGCCGCAGGAGCCGCAGCAGTCGGAAGGTGCGCAGGTAGCGGGCAGAACGTATCGGGCTCCCTGAGGTCAAGAGAGCTCTTGGCATAGAGGGCGCATAAGTGGTTTGGCTCAAAGATGAGGATTTCTAGAACGCCTGAGACTCAACTCCGACCCTCATACCCATGACGATGACTGCAACAATGATGTACTCGTGCCACTGGTCAGCAGTGCCAACCATAGCAAGAACGATAGAAGTGACAATGATAGAAAAACGATGATCCTACAGTGACCATAGCAAGAAGCATGAACCCAAGAAGTCTTAAGCCCTAGACACGCGTAAAAAAGAGAGAGTCAGAGAGAGTTTTCGACAGAAAGACATAGAGTCGAACCCTCCACACCTTCAGGCTCAGAGTTCTGAACTTCCTGGAGGATCAGAAGCGAGGCGTCGATGGAGATGACGATGAGGTCAATCGCGAACCAGCCACGTAGATACCTTTGTTTCGCATTACAGGAGGCTCATGGCATCAGGAGGCCCTTCGAATGCGAACTTACAGGCCTGCTGGGATGTGGAGTTTAGGTCTAGCTCAATGTTCTACAGGCTGAGCAAGGGCCCAAAGCCTTTGTGGGATGCTGAAGAAGCTGAAGTGGTCACCCCTGAACAGACGATCTTAAAATGTCGGGCATGCATCGTCACAACTCAATGACTCAAGGGCTCTGGGTTTAGGATTGAAGCTGAAAGAACCTTAAAGGAACCTTGAAGTGTATTGCCTATCACGGATGAAGCAGGCTCGGTCCTCTGTCTCCTACACCCTGCACCATATAAACCCACAAACCCCGAATCCTAAACCCTTAGCCTCAGGTTTCCTGCAACCGCACAAACCCAAGGTCTGCGTGCAACTCCAACAAACTTCCGAGAATCCCAAAGCCCCAACCCTGCACCCTAAACCCTGAACCCCTCTCCCCAGGCCTTTTGATGAGCTCCCTGGGTCTCAGCTCGAGATGGCCGTCCACCTCCACGGCGAAGATCATGTGCAGGGGCCTGGGCGGAGGAGGCTCTTTTGGGGCGCTGTCTAGCGTTGCGGTGCCATGGAGGGTCCCAAAACGGTGGGGGGATCTAAGAGATCTAGAAGGGTTCTAGAAGATTCGATACAGATTCTACGATTGGGTGGTGAGAGGCCTTTGGGGCTCTGGTGCTTTCGGGGCTTGGGGCTTCGTTCGGTGGGGGTCTTTTTCCGGTTCAACCTGTCATGACTTGACTTAACACCAGTCCATGCACAAAAAAAGCCCGAACAATCCTTAAACCCCAAACTTTAAACAATCTTAAACCGTAAACCCTGAGCCAACTCGAGGGTTGTCGGTGCATCCGCCTAAAGCAAAGCAAGCGACATGTCGATGAGCCAGTACACGAAGGAGAACCTCAGGGCAAGTCGGAACCACTACGGCTTTTGGGGTTGAGGGCTTTGGGTTTAGGGTTTCGGGTTTAGGGGTGTTGGGTTCACGGTTTGACTCGAAACTGTCGTGCATCAGGGGAACCTAAAGGGGTTACATAGGGCTGTGGCCCCGACCTACCCACGGACACCAGGAACTGGATCATCGCTTGCACGTCGAAGAGCTCCAGGGGAATCGTCACGAGATCCCAGACCTACAGCACCACAAAAAAAGAAAACAGGAATCATCCTTTAGAGTTGTAGTATACTAGAAATAAAACAAAGGACTTCGATAATCCTTTGGAGCTTTATCCTGATAAAACAGAACATAGATCCTGACAGAATTGAAGAGACGATGAAGAGGCTGCCAATCAAGGACCAGAGGATGTGAACCTTGCTGCTTGGCGTCAGCACCAGGGGCTGCAAACAGGATGCCGTGTCGGTCTCCAAGTCCCTCATCCTGGAAAAGCTTCCGAGCTTTCAGGGTTTAGGGTTTACCCTCTGGCTGCAAGGCCTCCCTAAGCTCTATCCGCCAAGACGTTAACCCCCAAGGACCCCTCAACAATCCTAAACCCTAAACCCTGAGCCCAGGGTCCGATGGATCTTCGGCAAAGGTGAGAGCTGGAAGCTCTTGGTGTGGTCCCGCTTCAGGTGGCCGTGCTGCAATCCCACCTCCGGGCTTTCGAATCTCTGGGCTTCGGAGACCAGGGCCTGAAAACCCCCAAAAGCACTCAGGCTCGTTGCGCCCCATCTTACTGCATCATCACAGATCATGTTATAGCATAACATGTAATGCTACTTCGGAATAACTATACTTACTCTACCCTGTGAACCCTCAGCGGGGACCCAACTTCGGGGCAGTGCGGCCCTTGAACTTCCGGCGCCCACGGCCTTCTAGCGCTCTAGCACGGAAGAGGCTTTAAAAGAGGAGCCTCCGGCGGGGACGCTTGCAACTAACCCCAGAACCAACAGATGCCAAACAGTCCTAAGTTTTAAGGCTCCGAGTTGGCGGTCGGGTCACAACCCTCGATCCCTTCAAACACTGAAACCCCTCAAACCAAAACCCCTCCACGGCCCCTAAACCCTAAACCCCAAACCCCCAGACAGCAAAGCCTAAACCTCAAATCCTAAGCCCCCAAACCCCAAACGGCAAACCGTAAACCTCACATCCTAAGCCCCCAAACCCCCAAACCCCCAAACGGCAAACCCTAAACCTCAAATCCTAAGCCCCCAAACCCCCAAACGGCAATGGCAAAGCCTAAACCTCACATCCTAAGCCCCAAACCCCCAAACGGCAAACCCTAAACCTCATATCCTAAGCCCCAAACTCCCAAACGGCAAACCCTAAACCTCAGATCCTAAGCCCCAAACCCCCAAACGGCAAAGCCTAAACCTCACATCCTAAGCCCCAAAACCCCAAAACGACAAAGCCTAAACCTCAAACCCCCCCCCACCTTCCAGGGGCCGCGCAGCACCAGCGCCTCCAGCTCTGGGTTCATCTGCACCGGCTCCTCCTCTTGCTCCTCGGGTTGCTCCTCGTGGAACCTCGTAGCTTAGGGTTTGGGGGTTTCGGGCTCAAGGCACTTCGGGCGTAGGCTTCAGAGTTCGGGCTTTGGGTTGAGGGTTTGCAGCTTGGGGCTTTGGTTTGGGGTTTGGGTTTGCTTAGAGTTCAGAGCATAGGGTTTAGGAGTTCGGATTTCAAGATTCTGTGTGCGCTGCTTCGGGGAATACTCGAACCGCTCCTCTCAAAATTCAGGCTCCTTGATCTTAGCCTCGGGGTTTAGAGTTTGGGACTGGGGTTTTGGGGCCTTGGACGACCGAAGAACTTCCCCCGACAGGATTAAACCGTTCGACCCAGCAACTTCGTCAGCATCTTCTCGGTGAGCGCTTCCCAACTACGCATCGCCGCTCGGTTGCTCGCATCCGACTTGGCGAAGGACGTCCTCTTTGCAGGTTTTGCGACCCAGAGCTCAGATCCCCTAAACCCGTCAACCCCAAACCCCAAACCCTGCCCAACATCATGACGTCGCCTGATTCACCGATTCCTGCGAAACCACAAGGGTGCTGAAACCGCAACATTCCAACCGTGCGCCCCTCGCCTGGGTTTTGTAACGGGACTTCATGCAAGTTACCATAAAACAAGTAACCCTTTTGCTATGCGTCCCGACTAGGGCAGCTTACATTCGAATTCAGCTCCGTCATAGGAGCCATGTCTAAACTTTCCCAACTGCATTGCAAGGCGCAGGGACGTGCAGCTGGCACCTGCGGATTCTCGACTTGCTTCACTTTTGATTCCCTTTCTTCCGGTGTCAAAGGAAACACGAAGGCGGCACTCAGAACCAGAAACCGCAAGTTGCACTCCGCGACACTCCATGCACCCCCCAAAAAGCCCTATGACCCTGGGTACCAAAAAAGCTCAGAAAGCCTACAATCGACCCTTCTTCGAAACAGGGTTCAGGAAGTCAAGGGTGCACCTGAACTCCCCCGCAAGGTCTACTGTGTTAAAGGAACCATGTCCGGCAAACAGAAGGCTTCATCCTGGGGGAAATGGAGACGTTCTAGGATCCATGTAGGGTTTTGAGATCCCAAAACGCTCTTATCGCCTGTCTCCGGCCCTGCGGCTTCGCTTTCGCTGCCCAGGCTCAGCCAACCTCAGCAGGAGGAGGACAAGTTGTGCCAAGTGCTGCGGAGTTTGCGGGTTTCGGGTTCTTGCGCTTAGAGGTTACGAAGTACCCACATGAGCCAAAGAGCTTGTGTAGAACCTTTCTCGAGCCCTTCTGGAAGCCTAAACCTATGAAGAAAGGTCCTGCAGAGCCCGCAACAAAACTCAGACTAGGCATGACGAGGCCTCAGAGAACACACACAACCCTAGACCCGAAGCCCTAAATCCAAAAGCATTAAAGGATTTCGGAGCTTTCGCCCGAGCCGCCCGAGGCGGCGTGGCCCAGGACCCTGCTCTTTGCCTCCTCAACGGCCAACCGAGGACGCCGTGCCTGGTCTACCTGGAAGGCGTTCTGAAGGGGGCTGTAGTGGGTTCAGGCGTTATAAGGGCTTACAAGAGTTGCTTGGAAGGTTTGGGTTTGGGTTTAAGAAGTTTAAGGCTTATGGGCTTTGGCCAGTGCTGCAAAGTCTATAGTTTTTGGCGAATGTTGCGGGTGTAGTGCGTTTTTTTGCTATACGGGAAAAGCGGTCTTGAGACCTGGGGAAGGGCAAACTTTCTGCAGTGAAAACATCTGTAGGATCCACAAAAGTAACAACATAGGGTGTTCGGCAACCTAAAAGGTCTCCAAAGCAACTTTAAAGCTTGTTGATTTGTTGCGCCCATTTCGGAGTCGCTTCAGGATGAATGATGGCCTCGGCTCACTGAAACCATCCCGAAGTCTCAAAGCCACCAACGTCTCCCAAAAACCCCCCTCTGCCCCTCCTCAAAGAAAAGCGAGGCCGCACAACCCTAGACACTGTTGTGAGGGCTCTCAAGGAAGGCTCTCAAGGGGATACCGAAGACCCCCGTTTTGGAGGACGCTCCTTAACGTCCGGCCTCCACCTGGTGCTGCTTCACGAGGCTCTCAAAGAGCCTGTCCAGCTCGGCGCGCAGGAAGCCATCGTAACCCTCCTCTGCCACCATGGCTCCGAGGCCAAAAAAGCCCCAAGCCCTGTGGATCCCTTCTTAGCTCTTTTCTCTCTGAGCCAGGGACCCCAGCGTTCTTGAGGGGACTTTGGGAGCCTAGGACCTCGAAACCCTCTGGCTGCTGTTTGGCCGAGAGGCCCGGTAGGCCCACAAAGCAAAACCTCCACCATCCTGGAATCCTCGTACTCCGGCGCAGATAACACAAGACTTCCAACAGCTTTGAGGACTTGTTAGCTGCTAGAACCTGAAAAATGAAAGTATTGAAACGAAACATCCATATCCCAAGCTTGCCAGTGCGGAGTTTTCCTCGGCGCAGATTACAAAACAAGTCGGCTGAAGCAGAAACATCGGGCTCCCCCAACCCCGGTTCAAGCAAACGGGCCAAACTTTCAAAGACGGTCCGCCGCTGCCTCCGACGACACACGCAAAAGCCCAGAGGAGCTAGGGCAGCTCGGGTCAAGGCTGGGGCCAGCGGTGGAGCCCATGAACACTGTGGCTTAGAAACACTGGGCTTAGACTTAGGCTCTCAGCCACTCTGACCTCGAAGCAGCTGGGGCCTCGCAAGGCTAAGGAACTCAAGCTGCGTCCTCGAAGCCGGAGCCTGGCCGTGGCCTTGAGAAGCGGCCTGCCAAAATGCTGCAGGCGCCTTGAACGCCGCAGGCGGCGGAAGGAGTCGGAAGAGCGCAAGATGAAGCTGGCGCAGCTTGCGCTCGGAGATGCGAGGTCTTCTGCGCGAAGGTGAAGCAGGGGCCTGCAAGTAGCTTCCACAATGCCTCTCTCATGTTGTGCAAAGCACAGGCAAGAGCTCCTTGCACAAAAGGGTCGAGAACGGCTGACTTGCAGGCCTGACTAGGAAAGCCTTACTGGCTTCTGGGCCCTTGCTGCACTTGCAAGCTGCGCCTGAACAGAAAAACAACATCTCCACCGCGAAGCCAAGATCACGTTCCCTTCTCCTGCTCTGCTTTGGACCCATTCCTGTGGCACACCCCGTGCTCCGTCGTCAGCGGAGCCTCCGCATCCGGCGACTTCAGGGCTTTTTGCTCAATCACCGCACCGAAGCCGGCAAGGACTACGGCAAATCAGCACCACACGCTCCCAACAACTCTGAAGCCACCCAAAAACCGCGAAGTTGAAAACCCCCATGTCAAACCCAAAATCAAGCTCCCAATGCCAGGCCGTGTCTTAGAGTCCCAAGCTGGCTTGGCCAAATTAGTGTCACAAGGCCTTGGAAAGGTTGGGCTGCACGTTGTCAAGGCCCCTTCCCTCTCAAAGAAAAGCTCTGAACCCCAAACTCCTGAACGGCCCTAGCCCCTAACCCCCACACCATAAGACCTACACCCAAAGTGTCTGGAAGCTACCGCTATCAAGGCCGTTTCGAAGCTGTGGCTGCAGGCCCCCACGGTAAACATTTCGGCCAGGACATCCGAGAGGCTCTGAGCTCCGACCAGTTGGGGTTTACGGCTTCGGGTTAGTAAATTCCTACGAGTTGGGGTTTAGGGCTTAGTAAGTGTAAGATGTGTAATTGTAGTGGATTCAAGCTTTCGATATTGGGCGACCGGTGTTGTTGAAACTCCCATGACTCCGGTCAAGAGTGGACATGACATCTGAACTCGCGCGACGCACCGCAGTGTCCTCCTCAGTGTGGCAAGGTGCTCTTGCCAAAGCGAGCTTCTGCCATTCGGGAGGTGTTTCTGAAGCAGTCTGCTAGGTGGTACGTCGCTCACATCATCCTGCGCTGCTGAGACGAGGAATCCACACCTTTCGGTCAGGACATCCAGTGAGGTACTCATTCAAGGCAAAGGGGTGCTACCTCCTTTTTGCAAAACCCCTCGGCTGGCAGTCTCCGAAAGCGGATACCCTCGATGGCTGACTGGGAGAACAGTTGCAAACATGAAGAAACGGTCTTGGGTAGGCACGCGTGAGGAGTCCTCAGGGCAAAACGGCAGCAACGTGAAGGGCAAGAACGACTTGCAGCGTTATCTCTCGACGCTGCCAAAGTCCGGTGATTTGCGGAACTTCCTGATGTTCCGGTCACGCCGTCACAGACCAATCTTTATGCCCGCACGTCTCGGTGCAGAATAGCTCAAAACGTTGGCGGGGAAGCCGCGGCGCATGGAACAGACAACACTCACTCGTCGCACCTTTGCTGAAGCGTCGTTTTCGAGCTTGTGGACTAAATGGCGCACACGTGGCACGCATGTGGGCTAACTGCAAGAGAAGCTGTGAGGTACCAGTAAGGGTGCGACTTTCTGTCCTTGGAATCAAGGAGATAGAAGAACTCAACGTTTCGGTTGAAACTGCAGGTGCAGCCCAGAAGGCTGTGCACACCTGCAACCATCAGATTGGCTTGGTGCCGGCCTTTCTTCAATCTGGCGTCTAGAGTCTAGAGCCTTTGCACTCAAGACGCGCTAATCCAAATCTGCGATGTTTCCGGTCGAAACCGACCCCTCCGTGCCCAGACGCCGCACGACAGGAATAGCCTTGGCAAAATGCAGGCTCAGCCGGCTTAGCGGTCTGCTTGGAGCTGATCCGCTTGCCCAGCCAAACAAGGCGATCTTCACAACGAATGGGGAAGTGCTCTTCGTGCAGCACAGACACCCTCGACTCGACGTCACATGGGGGTTGTTCTGTATTGTGGCTTCAGCCCGTAACTCGAAAATCGCCTTGCGCTCCGCCCTTGCGTGCTCTTGCGCGCACACGGTTTTAAACACATTCCCACCTTGAAGCCTTGATAAACCTTCCTACGGTACTTTATTGCCCTTGCGCTCGCCCTTGCGCGCTCTTTCGCCGTGCTGGTTTTGGAGCAGATCTTGAACCTGCTTCAAAAAAAGATTAAAGTGCGCTGTTGGCGGGTTTAAACTCTCACATGCTTCTGAGACCGGGAATCAATCGGGTTCACACGGACGCTGCGGCGGTTGACGATCACCCGAGCCGCAAGGCGGTATGCGAGTCAGAAAACGCTCATGGCCACGGCTTCACGTCGGCATCTCTTGACCCAATCACAGACTTGCTACTCCGTGACTAGGAAGCTGAAGAAACGTCCCCTCACGGACAGTGACAGAGGCCTTACTCCTTCACAGCACAGAGGCTCTTTACGACTTCAGGATTTGCAGGCCACGTCAAGCGCCTAATCTCAGCTACTCGATGCTGCGACACGAAACTTTGGCTGGAGTCCTGCCATAGGTCATGCAACCCCCCAAATTCTCAAGCCTCCTGCTTGAAGGCAGCTTTAGACTCCTCGGCATCATTGCACCGGCAACGTCCCTGCTGGTGAGCCAAACCGCTCGATCAAAAGGCCTAGGGGATCACGGATGCCCTCGCAGATGGGTCGTACCAGTGCGACCTCTGCGCCGGAGCACGCTCGCAGGCAGCTTCGGGACTTCGGGCGGGGCCTTGCACTCAGAGCGATCACTCTGGCCTCCTGACATCCAAGCCTATCTTCCACAGCGTTCTCTTCGTCAAAGCCCGCGTTCGTACTTGGTCGGGAGGACTTCCCGGCCCTGGCCGAGGGAGAGCGGCAGGAAGGCGAGGATCAGAGGCAGGAGAGTGGATTCCCATGGGCACGGATACGCAGGGGAGGAGATGAAGAGAAGTCTCCGAAAACTACAGGCGTCCTTGTCCATGTCGACTCCGGTCTGTCGAAGGGCAGCCCTACATAAGCACCCCTGTCAGGTGAAGCGGGTTGAAGTGAAAAGATTGACTTGGCCCATGGCTACCCGGCCTGAAGCTGTAATGTCACGAAGTTTGCAATCGAGCACAGCCTGCGATACTTCCAGCGTCATGACTCTCAAGTCTCCTTGACTCCCCGTTCCAGCACGGTCCTCATCAGATCTCCGCGACGAAAGCTTGGCACGACGCTGCCGCGCCGCGTGCGGGCTGCGAGTGGACGCCCAGGCCCAAACTTCTCAGGGCTCCTCGGCCCTGAACCCGGGCCTTCTCAGGGCTCCCACCTGGACCCTAAACCCTAAACTTCCTAAACCCGGGCCTGAGCCGCAAACCCTAAACCGTTCAGGTCTTGTCGGGCTTGGGGCTTGCAGCCTCCAGAGAGGAAGCCCCTCCAGCGTTTAGGGATTCAAGGCTTTCCAGATTTTACGGGTTGGCGTGTGTCGGGGTTTAGCGCTTAAAGGCATTGGGGTCTAGGGCTTTTGGGGCTTCTGAGCCCTTCTTCAGGGCTTTCAAGATTCTGGGGCTTGGGCTCACTTTGGCGGTGCCGTCTCCAGGAAAGTGAGCAAAAGGGCCGCCAGTGGCACGTCGAGGCCGGGAGCTATAGGAGATGACCCCCCAAAGCTCCAGAAATCGTAGGGGGCTCTGGGCTTCAGGAGACACCTCTCCGAACCCCCCTGGAGGCTCCTAATTCCAAGACAAGGTGGCAGCTACGGCCCCCGCCCGAAGCGGCATGGGTTGAGGACCGCACTTCGGGGCTGAAGGATGCAGACTTTCGGGACCAAGCCTCAGGGTTGGGATCTGATCAGAAGAGGCCGCAGAAGCCTGCGAAAGCTCTTGGGCCTCAAGCGCTGCTTCAAGCCGCGTCAGAGCTCCCCTCCACGAGACTGCCAGAGCGGGAGCTCAAGGCCGCGGCCGCCATGCGAAGCACTCCGTCACTCCTTCCGGCGAAGCGCTGCCACTAAGACTGGGCCCAGGGTTCCAGCACAGGCACACCGAGGCACACCGGTGCAGGGATCGGTTTCGCCGTCTCCGAACATTGGGGGGGGCAGGGGGGGGGGACTTGCAGGCTGCAGGCACGACGTCGAGGTGCCGGGGCGGCTCGGAGGCCTCTGGAAGAAGACAACGAGGAGCTCTCGTGTCCTGCAGCCTCGGCAAAAGCAGCTGCACCACGAACTCTGCACTTCCGAGGCTCGTGACCGGACCCACAACGGGCAAAACAGGAAAGGCACCTCTAAAAGCGGATGGGCAGGGCCTCGGAAAAGAAGGCCGGAGGCTTCCTGTCCTGTACGGCATCGAAGCTCCAGGGAGCAAAGGTCTTGTCAAGGCCGTCGATTCACGACTTGCCTCGGCCCTCCCCCTTCTCTCTCCCTTTGGAGGTGCTGGGACGCACAAGACCACCCCAGCGGAAACCCAGCAGAGCACGGCATTGGGACACCAGATCTTGCCAGATGTCTGTGCTTAGGTTGAAGCTCCCGCTTGTTCGAGGATCCTTGCTGTCACGGCTCGTCGGCAGCTTCACGGGCATTTTAAAGCCCCAGGCCCATGTCATTCGTATGGGGCTTCGGGCTTCGCCTTTTGGCCTTAAAGCTGCGGCTCAGGCTTCCAGAAAGCTTCGAGGCCTCAGCAACTCCCTGGAGAGGCCCCGCTGGCACCGAAGTCTTGGAAACGATGCCGCGGGGCGGAAGCACGCGTCGTCCTGGTCCTGGAGCGAACGGCACCTCTCTCTGCAGCAAAACGTTCTGGATTCGGTGCTCCTCCAAAGCCTGGCTGGAACTTGGGAGCACACCGCTAACGACCGAGACATAACAGGGGTCATCTTGGCGCGGGTTCCTTATGATCTCCTGTTTCAAGCGGCATCAGGCGCTGTTGGACCCTGCCTTTGCCCACACGTGCATGACAAGAGGAGGGCCTACAGGCACGGCTGCAAATGAGGTCATTGGAGCCAGTCTTGGTTGAAAGCTCGGTGCTCTGTCGACTCTTTCCATGCCAACTGCGCAGAGCCGAAAGGGCCACAAGCAGCTCGCTTTCGGCAGGCTGTGAGACCGCTCGGTCCGCTCTCATCCGCTTCAGCTGCGTAAGGTGGCCATGGGCCCCTGGCCCCTTGCAGCACCCGACAGCCCGCCCGAACCTTGCAGCTTCGCATCCCCAGGAGATGCAGAGCTTCCATCTTCAGGAAGTCATCCGAAGACTTCTTCGAGGTGTCAGAGAGACGCAGGCAGGCAGCCAGGCCGCGAGGCTGCTAGACCGCGACGCGCTGCTCCAACGCAGCGTCGAGACGCCCGGCAAAAATCTCCCGAGGCTGGGCCACGGTAGTCTTCAAGAGTCTTCATGGCTTCAGCTCCCCAATGATTGGCCCTTGCGGTGGGGCGGATGCTACTGCTTCATGCCACGGGCCGTCGGGACACGAGAGCGCCGAAAGCAGACCGCGTCGTCCTCTCCCAAAACTTCCGGAGCCAAGGGCCAAGAGGCGAAGAGACCGAGACAGAATGCTTTGGGGCTTAGGCCTCGAAGGTTTAAGCCTTTAGGCTTCAGTGATCTTTCGGACATGATGAAGATCGAGGTCAACTTGAAGGCCTCTTTGCTTCGAGGGCTTTCGCTGCCCAGATGCTTACTGCAAGTTGAAGCTGAGAAGCGGAAGAGGCTGGCAGGGCTGGGCCGTGGATGCCTCCAGGGCTCTCTCCTGACCGGCTCTTTGGGCATCGCCTCCCATGCAGCTTCCCTGGGCTATTCCGGGATTGCTCCTGGGATCCCATTTCAGAAGCTTCCACCCCTGCAGCCACACCGTCGGCTTCTGAAGCAGGCCAAGGCTAGCTGCGGCCACTGGTAGCTTCACATGGCAGGTCTGGAGTCCCGGAAGGGAGCTTCTTCCATGCAAAGCACTATAGGCAAACCTCAAGAACTCCGAGGTCGCTCGAAGGGTGTCGCTCGTAGATCTCCTCCTTGCTTACTCTGCCCACGAACCTGCAAGCCTGAACCCTGGAGCAAAATCCTTAAACCTCAAGGGGCACAAAGTCACTAAGATGCCCTCAGCGACTCAGCTTATGGAGCTCTCAGGCTTAGGATTGGGCACACTAAGGCCAAAGGGCTGTGGCTTCAAAGCCCTAGACCAAGAATATGAAAAGGCCGGCACGGCACACACCGGAGCCCCGGGCTCTTGGAGGAGCCTCGATCAAGATGCACTGCATGCGCATCCAATGCTGCCTGCTAAGAAGGGCTTACCTAAAGCCTGAACCGCAGCCCAGGTGCAAGGCTTAGGTTGCCGACGGCTGAGCCGAAAGGTTGCCGCAGTGATTATGCAGAAATGCCATTGGAGTTTCATCTGCTCTCGCCCGTCAGAACAGCATCAGTCTCCACGCAAGCATCACCCGGAATTGATAGTCGCGAGGTTTGAGATCTCTTGCTGCACGCCATGCCAGAGCTTGAAAGTCTCGTTGGAGGCAGCTCAGATGCTGTGAGAAGCAACACGAGCTTGGCCGCACGTTGCAGACTCAGTGAAGCCACTGCTTTAGAATATGCTGCATGGAGCCCGGGACGACGACGGGCATGACGACACCAAAGGCCATCTACAGCTTAGAGACAAGGCATGTGTCTGACTGCGCAGCTTGGGGGCTGGGAGTCTCGACATTGGTGTTGCATAAAGCGATCAGCTTACCCCTCCGGTGCCCACATGCTACATCTGTCGCGGAAGCTGCTTCGGGATGCTTCCCCACAAGCCACGCGTTGAGACATGCCTTTGCTCCCGACATCGCTTCAAAAGGTGAGCCAAAATGACCACTTGCCGTGATCCGACTAAACTCTCCAGCAACGACGTTAGAAGCCGCAAGAAATCCCAGGTGCATCGAAAGATTTCAAGACACAGCCTCGTTGCTGCCGCAAGTTGCAGAAGCTGCGAAACCGTCGAAGCAAGAGGGCAGCGGTTGACAAGCGGCACACGCAGGGCGCTCGTAGATGCAGCACGAGCTCACAGAGACTTGTCAGGACGTGCAACTCGGGCATCAAGACTGTCAGGGGCATGTTGTTTGGGGGCCTACTGTAAGTACCCCGTCAAGCCATCATCACGAACTCGCAGAATGGTGCCACACGAGCCTAGTTCGCATATGGTCACCGCCGTGCGGCTGCGATGGACACGTTCTGTGATGAGTTGCTTAATGAGGCTTGGTGCCTCGTCTGTTCCGGTCCTGGGAGAGCAAGCCCAAAATGGAAAGTTATGCGGCTCGGTCCCTCTGCTCCCGCAGCTGAAACATGCTGCTCGTCTTCGCATGAAGCAGCTGGACGGCCGAAGAGAGAGATGAGGATAGCCTTGCGGTGGCGGCATTTGCGGCGCAATTGAAAAACCATGGTGTCACCTGGACAGATTGGAAAGGGAAAACATCAACCAACCCCGCCCCAAACCTGATTTCATATGGCCTTGAACGCTTGAATAAATAGATCAGAAGCCGAAGGAAGGGCCCTGAGCTGGACCCTGCACCGAAGCTCTCCCACGGCCTCAGCACGAAGTCTTTGGGCTCAGAGGATCAGATCTAGAAGCCCGCGGCCCTTCGGGCCTCGTCCCTTTCGATTGCGGTGAAGCCACGACAGACGTGGGGGAGCTGCTGAGGCGGCTTCAAGGCCTCGTCAAGCTTTTGTCTTCTTTACCCTGCTCGTCAACCGCCCCGTTTAACTTGAAGGTTACTGCCTGTGTCGCAACCGCCTCGTTTTACCTGCTGACATTTTCAGCTCCTATGATTGTGTTGGTTTGGACTCCAGTCCAAAGCATTTCTACTGGTGTAAATCCTGGGTCTTAATATAATTCTAAGCACTTCTATTGGGGCTCAGCTTCCTTTCAATCTATTCCAAAGCATTTCTTGCGGGGTTCCCTCCTGATTTCAGCAAGGTTGCATGCATTTCTATGGAGTTGAATTGCTGCTTTCAATGTAGGCTTGCATGTCACATTGGCCCTTACAGATAGGTTGTAACTGGAAAAAAGGTGGGTCCGATTGACTATCTGAATACGAAAATAGTTCGATTTAGGTTAACTTCTCTATCAAACATGCACACATAGAACGCTTGCAGATTAGGGGCCGAAATCAGAATTCCGATAAGTTCACATGTCCTCTGCCCTGAACTACACCCAGATTTAAGTTGTCACGATCATGGGAATAAAGCATCCCTTGGCACCTTGGCCTGTCGTTCTGCGCATGGATCTCTGATGCAGATATCACTTATGGAACGAGGCTTGGATGCATTTCATTTAAGTGTACGACTGTTCTTGGGAGCCAGCTTTCGGATCCTCTTAGCTGTATACGATGCCAAGGGCTGGCATCGTATAGATGGTTATCTGATGCGGAAAGCTCTTATCAAACGCAGCTTGCATTGCAATTGATCCAAGGCTGCTTTGCTTTAGATTGTGGCTTCGGGACGAGGGGACCCATAGCAAGCTAAGGATGCCAACAATTGAAGGTGGCACAGGATGATTGGATATCTGATGATACGGATGCAGGTGATGACTGTGCTCCTGGCATGGTTTTGCTGCTGAGGAATCTTCTGTTCGAGAATGTTTCAAGATCAGCTTGGGTTTCTTCCCATATATACGCCTAATCTATCTATAGCTCCTCGGGTTTTCATATAGGTTGTACTGGGGCCGGAGTTTAGATCTAAGTGCCATGACCTGAACTCGATCCGCATTTTTTTTCTCATCAGCACATGAAGGACCGATCATCGCTGCATGCTGCATCCTTAGCAAAACTGGATTTTGGGTTCTGTGCTCAGCCCTTCTGGGCTGAAGATGTGGGTTCGGGTCTGCTGAAAATAGACTTGGGGCTCCCTGTGCTGCTGGCCTCTGTGTCGCAATGCCTGCCTCAAAGCCGAATGATGCAACGGTGCTGTTGCTGAAGGCGTGCACGTGGCTTCAACAGTTTGGCTTCAATCTGCTTTCATGATAAGTTTCGCTTGGGAGGAGCTCTACAAGAGCATGTTAGAGGATACGGTGTGGAAAGAGCAGCGCTTCGAGAGCATCGCAAAGGATGCTGGCATAGGCCCGAAAAAGCTTCAAAGGTGCCGAGAACGTGGACGTGTGGCTTGTCTTAAGCTACTTACTATAATAGCTTGGTTTCGGTCCAGATTCGGTCGATGTGCATTTTTCATGTGATGCTATTGCTGACCAAAACATCAGGTTCCGATCAACTTTTCCTTTGTGGAGATCCGGAAAACATCCATCAGCGAGCAAGATGTTCCGAGTCAGCATGCGCAGTCATCATGCATGATCATTGCAGCAGTTCGGTGCATGTACTAAGATCGAGCAGCAAGATGCCAACTACATATTTCTGCTCAAGTATCTTGGGCTCTTCGAGACGATTCCTACTGCCAAGGAATCACAGGCCGGATATCATTTGCACAGCATCTAGATGGCTGCTACTGGAATTGCTTCCTTGCCAGGTGGCTTTGGCTGCCTTGGCTGTGGACTATGGGCTGGTTTCGAAAAAAAGCCCCAAGAAGGATGTGGAGGAGATACCTTTAATTATTCAGATAGCATATTTGCTGTCTTAACATGCACTGAAGGACTGGGCGCAGGTGGAAGGCTCCCTCCATCGAGCCCTGGCGTCCTATGTACACCGAAGGACGAGTCAAAACGACGGTGCAAGGTTGGGATCCAAGCGGGTGTAGTTATAAGTTCCAGAGAGGAGTGTAAGCATATGATCCTACGCCCAATCCTCCAAATTTCCCCTAATTGCTATGTATCGATGCTAGCACCACAAAGTAGGTACCATAAGTACCCCTAATTCCCTACTTGCTGTAGACTTGCAAAGGGTATGCTTCTCATCTCAGACCAAAAGCCGCTGCGGTTTGGATGCTACTGGGTTTAGATTTATTATATAGTTCAGGTTCGAATTATTATGTTTTATAGGGTCTATTTTACAATAATATATGTATTCCCTTATAATACTCTTAACTCCTGCCCTTTCGCGAGGCCGGGACGAGAAAAGATGCAAAGCTTGAAGGAGATCACTGTGAAGACCAGGGGAGCAAGGGGCTTAATTTACAATGGCGAGACCTTCCCAATCCCTATATAATTACTATATAAAATAAGGCTATTCCTCCTTGGTCAGGAATTGGTACGAAAGAACAGCAAGAAGGTGGATGTGGCTACAGACAACATGGAGACTCAAGTCGCAACTGAAGGCACATATATTTATGTTCATGGCATGTAACCTGCCCTGTGTTTGCACACAGTGTCCCGCCCAGGCTTTTCCGAGCCGATGCAAGATGATGATGGGGATGATGTTATCTATGTGGAACCCCATCGACAACCAATCTTTGTTCCAAGTGACAATGAGGCCAGGGTATTTGATGCAAATCTCGGTCCAAAGCCTTGGGTGCTCTGCCAGCGATCAGGACGAAGCTTCTTGTGAACATGCTCGGGAGGCCAGGTCTGATATGGAGTATATAGAACGATGTAGCATCTTATAACTACAGGAGAAGCTCCTACGACTTGCCCCTCTGCAGGCCAGTGTGCTACGGACTGTGGCCTCACATCCCACATAATCAACTTCTGCATGTGTGCCAGGGAGATGATGATACAGCGACTGCTGCAGTCAGAATCACAGCTGGGGTTGAAATGTGCATTCATGGGGTTGTGCTAGCAATATCGAGGCTGCAGAGCCGGAAGCAGAGCACCTTGGAGCAGCAGATGTTGCAGCCCAAGCTTCATTTGGATGAATATATTCATGATACTATTTAAAGTCCTCCTGAGGTTCCCCGCCCCGCGCGATCCCCGACCCCTTCACCGAAGAGACCATCACCAACGACTGCAAGGAACAGCAGCTGCAGGAAGAAGCGTCGAGAGGCATCAGTCGAGTTTCTGTCTATAATGTTCTCCTGAAACACCCCAGAACAGGCTGTGCCATCGACCCCTCGGAAGGAAGCTTCGAAGGCATGGCTTGCAGCCCTAATACTCTAATATAAGCCTTCATTAGCCCCGTGTGACCTGTCGACCACATGTGCGGCAAGGATCCACATCTTCCAGACGAGGAGCCCGCAGAGGACAGCACTTCTCGTCGATCATGCTCCCGATCAGCTGCTGCATCTAACCTGACCCCAGGAGGAAGAATCAGATCATGCAGATTGCAAGGACTGTTTCCACTTCAGTGTCTCGTGTGGATGGGACTTATAATATCGAATATTGTACTGCAGGACGATGGGCGGATACCATTGCAGAATATCCCTATGTCGCTCCTCCGCCCCAAGCCGGACTCCCTGGAAGGGCAAAGTAATGCTGTGTGTGAAGAGATCGAGAAGAGTCATGGGCCTTTGGATCCCGACCTGCTCCAGGCACATGTAACTACTATTTGCTTAAGAACCCCCCAAAAAATAAAACATATATTCCTTATATATATATAGGGATAATATAGGGATTATTATTTTTATTTTTTGGGGGGTTCTTAAGCAAATGGTAGGTAATGTAATTATCTGTTCAACATTATATGTTATCTGGTTGCACTTGACAGGCCCAAAGGAAACTCCGCCGTGCTGCACGTCAAGCTCAGGAGGATGAAGGTGATGAAGCAGGGGAACCTGCTAAGAAGAAGGGCAGGCCAAAAGGAAAAGCGAAAGCAAAAGGAAAGTCAAAAGCAAAGGCTACAGCAAAGGATAAAGCAAAGGCTTGTGGTGATGAGAAAGAAGAGGCAGTGCAGCCGCGAGAAGATGATCGATGCCTAGATGATGTTCTGCCTGAGGCCTTGAGACTTGAGCAGGAGGAAGAGGAGGACAAGCAGGCCATTCGTGAGGAGAAGACAGCACCCAAGCCAAAAGCCAAAAGCAAAAAAACAAAGGACAAGAAGGCAACAGGATCCAAGCCAGGGCCCAAAGCTGCAGCAAAGAACAGGAGAGGAAGGCCGAAGGAAAATGCACGAGAAGAAGAGCAGGATCATGAGTCCAAAGACAACACAGGAGAAGAAGAGCAGGATCATGAGTCCAAGGACAATGCAGGAGAAGAAGAGAAGGATCATGGGCCAAAGGACGATGCAGGAGAAGAAGAGAGGGACCATGGGTCGCAGAACAAGGAAGAGCAGCAGAAAAGGGAAGCAGGTCAAAGCTCAATCCCCAGGGGTGTGAGGCGCAAGCTGCTGTTTGATGAGTGTGACGATGATTTGGTGGAGGAGCCGTGTGTGACATGATTTGTAAAATTCTATTATATAAATATAGTAACCCTACAATACATTATATTGGTGTGCAGCCATGCGTGATCAGGAGGATCTATGTGGTGGCCATGAAGAACCACCTCTTGTCTTGCTTCATGAGCTGGACCAGGAGGACCATGAAGATGATGAGGAATGTGGGCAGGAGCAGGGGCAACAGCCCCAGAAGAAGAAACAACAAGTTGCCAGGGGAAAGAAGCTGAAGAGAAAGAAGCGCAAGGGCACGAAGGATGTGAAGGAGCAGGATCAGGAGATGGATGATGAGCAGGCTGGGAATCATGACAATGGAAAGTTGGAGGCTGAGGACGAGCCTTAGCTATAGTGGTGCACATTTCAACTAATTATTATAATAATACATAATATTCTTTGATCGCTACATGAATGGTGTGATTCCTTCGAAGGAATCACACCATTCATGTAGCGATCAAAGAATATTATGTATTATTCCGGCATGCAACTGAGGAGCCCTCTCCGCCTCGACCAGCAGCTGCACGTGTGGCATCCAGCCCCGGCTGGACTCCACGCCTTTCCAAGCCGAAACGCAAGCCGAGGAAGTACGATGCAGAAAACCCAATGCCTATGTCAAGGAAAAAGATCGAGGCTGGCCTGACGATACCGTATTAGTTCTCGAGGTCGTGCAATCACATTATAGTCTATAAATGCTTGTGCAGGAGAAGAAAGGCGAGGTGATCGAACTGCTCAAAAAGCTTGCCGAGCAGGACAAGAACCTACTGATGCCTGCCGAGGCATCACTTGCAGAATGCACGCCCCCAGGCTCCAAACGTGTGTATGTGTTCATGCTGTACATGGATACCCCTTGAACTTGAAGAGCTAAGGTCATGGACTATAGGCCCAGCGCCCAAAATGAAGGACCAGAGCCCAGATGCAGGGACGATCGGAGTGCTGCTGCTCGGCTATGAAATAGCTTGTAACTGAGTGTGAGATCATTGCCACATATCTCCAACTTCGATCAATGGGCTGTGCTTTCCGACAGGCTTGTGGGTACATTCTACATTTCTCCGATTGACGAGACACGGACGGAAGCTGTTCAAAAGTATGAGCCTTCTTTCTCGATCAAGGCGACTATGCTGCACCCTATAGCTGTTCCTTTTCTCGTTCATGCAAATTATTGATTTAATATACTTATATATATATATATAATTTGCATGAACGAGTTAAGGAACAGTAACTAAAATTGAGAGTTATTCTAATAAGTCTTCGTTGCTGTGCATTTGTGTAGGTGTGCCTGCTATGGAAACCCAAGGTCAACGAGAAGAAGCCTCCGGGTGTGACACTCCGCTGGAAAGCAGGGGATTTGGACCATCTTCAGAAGACGTGTTTCTGCTACAATCATGATCAAGCCACACTGTATGATTGTATGAGTTTGACAGTAGCTTTATTGAAGGTACCCATCGACATGTACTTGTGTTCCTGAGGTTTCGTGTTGCAAAGAAGCTTGCGGGCTGGATACCACCCTCCTGGCCTTTGCCGTGGCCATTGAAGTTGCAGCCCTCAGCTGCACGCCAGCAGCCGCGCAAGAAGATGAAGAGGCCGGCAGCTGCCGCCAGGTAGAAGCCTTGGATGAGCTGTGATTTTGGGTGGCATGGCAACAAAGATCATTGAGTGCAGTTGCACCGGTATATTGTCCAGCACAATCGAAGCCTGCATGCATTGCATATGCATGCGGAATGCTACTGCCACTCCTCCGTTGCAGGATCAGCCTCTGCAGTCAGCCTCTGCTGTTGTATGTAGCATACACATGTACAAGTCGTTGCACACCGCACACAGATTTGTACGCAGGCACTTGTGCCCAGGATACACCACACGATCAGGGTTACAATAATTGCAGATCAAGGCCCCGAAGGCCCACAGAGCCCAGCATCCGTAGTTCACCGGCATCAATGGAGACGTGGCAGAAGAGCCCTTTGGCACTATCGACAGCAGCTGCTGCCCTGTTGGTGCTCCTCGGTGCACACAAGGCTTTGTCCCCTGGCTCCTATTATCAAATAAACTGTGCAAACATGTGCACATGTTTGTTTTGGCACACATGTGCAGTGCACCCTCTCAGGATACATGTGTGCGACTATGTGGCTCAGCAGTCTCCTCCAAAGATGAGTGCACGGGCAACCTATCTAAGAACAAGTCTGTGGGATATGTAGCTATAGTATGCTTAATCCACCAACTATGTACAACCAGCCACCGATCAAGGATATGATGCACTATGACATGTTTGCTGGCAGCAGAGCCATGCAACGCGAATATTGTACCTGGGCTTAAGTTCTACATGTTCCGTATGTTGAGACTTCCAACATGTTGACTACGAGTTTGCATCCTGAGGTCTGGTGGGTCTTCGAAGGCATCTTGCTAGCACCCACATATGATATCAGTGCCGATAGGTCCCAGATGAAACCTCGATGAATCATGATTGCTTGCGAGTCTTGTGACAAGCTAAGTGACTATCTGGAAATCAATGACCGCCCCCTTTCGGATGATCTGTGCACCACGCCACTCTTCTGCAGCTGGCCATCATCCCCATAACTTACCCTATAGATCTCTGGGGCTCTACAATATAATGGGTAATTCCAATTAATATCTAGATCCAATTTTCAATTATAAGCCCCATTCCGAGGATCGGCTTCATATCTGCGATTCGTGGGGTGTTGAAAATGAAAGAGCTGGCCCTGGCAACGATTGGGATCCCGTGTGGTTCCTTTGTATGGATGAACTCGGCAACGGCAGCCCGGTCAAGCGAGAATCCCTTTGGCAGGGAAGACTTTCGATATGTGGCAGCGGCCAACAAGCATCTAGGATGAACTTGTCGAGTGGCATGCATATCTAGATACATGGACAAGCTTAGATGTGAGCAAACACATGTGGAGCTGGACTCAGGATCGCTGCTCGTGTGTGTCTCCTCACACTATTGATGACTGCAAGAAAGGTGCTCTTTCTAATAGAGCAACCTTCCTCGTCGAAGCTGGAGCTATTGCCATATGTCGCGCATATCTTCCGGACTATTTCTACAGTCCTACCTGTGCACAGAACATTTTTGTGGGGCCCTCAGAATTTCATGCACCCCTGAAACAAAGCTAACGGTGCAAATATATGCATGTGTATGCACGTATCTAAGTTGGATGGGCAACTATGGCCACTTCAGCTGCAAAGCAAGCCTTGCCTATGGAACCCTGCGTCTCGGCAGCATGTTTCTGAGATTTCAGCCAATGAAGTTAGTCTTGGTTACTTGTGATATTTGACTGCATGCTGGATGGCTGTACTTCTCAGGGGCTTCATCCCTAAATTGGCCAAGAAGCTGACAAAGAAGCGCCGATTCCGTCTTGGCCTTTCCTCGAAAGGGGTGGTTCGTCGGGGTCGCGACACACATGGCCGTGAAACTGTGCAGCTTACTTGCAATGGAGAATATACACTCTATATATCTTCTAGCATAGGTGTTTGCACTAACGCATGTGTGCTATGCATCCCAAGGACAGGAGATGCAAAGCTGAAGCACACCCAAGCATACCCAAAGAAATTCTGCAGAAAGATTCTGAAGCTTCACTTGAAGTATGTCGAAGCTTGGCCATGATCGAATGGTGTCGGGATTCTTTGTCAAGCGGTCTGATCTGCTGTCCGTGAATCGAACAGATGGCTGGTTCTGTTGATTGTAGGCTCCGGGGTTTGGTGTTGTATGCCAATGGAACCTACGTTCCCTATATGTAGTGATACGGTTTCGGGTTTTAGGGGTGATAGGATTTGGAATTTTGACGGTGATGGGGTTTGCTGTTTCAAGGGTGAGAAGTTTCTGATTCAAAGGGGGTTTCGGAACAGCACCACCACCACCACCACCACCGCCGCCACCACCACCACCACCACCACCACCAGCACCACCACCACCGCCACCACCACCACCACCACCACCACCACCACCGGATTGCATTCTACTATGTGGTCTATACCTATTACAACCACTACTACTACTACTGCTACTACTACTACTACTACTACTACTACTACTACTACTACTACTACTACTACGACTTGTATTACTACTACAAGCAAGGTGGCCAGGCAGGCGAGACCGTCGCAGGGTGAAGCATCATCTTCGTCGTCGTCATATGTTGTGGCTGTGCAATCTGATGTGAAGATAAGACGATGATGATTTTGTCAATGCCACAAAAGTCATCAGCAAACCGAGATGGGAGAACAAACTCTTGGACGCCCGACAAGCCTGGCATTGGTTGAGCGATCTGACTGGGTGATGGACGAATATGTCAGATTGCGAGATTGCGCATGCATGCATAATTCCGGCTTGCTGCTAGGACTGCGACTACTACTTCACTACTACTACTACTACTACTACTGCTGCTGCTGCTGCTGCTACTACTACTATTACTACTATACTACTACTTTCTTGCTGCTGCTCCTGCTGCTAATGCCATTATTAACTAATGCACTGTGATACCGGTTGCAAAGCACGCGAGATTCCAGTTGTGATTCGACACGAATCATTGCAATAGTCGTATGCTGGCTTCCTCTGTGTTTGCGACACACGCTCATAACCATGTGATGCCGTCATGGGTTAAACTTGCACGCGGTGACCGCTGTTGGCATGTATGGGTGAGAGAGGGTGAGAGAGGGTCAAGAGAGAGAGAGAGAGAGAGAGAGAGAGAGAGAGAGAGAGAGAGAGAGAGAGAGAGAGAGAGAGAGAGAGAGAGAGAGAGAGTGAGAGAGAGAGTGAGAGAGAGAGAGAGGGAGAGAGAGGAGAGAGAGCACGAGA